>JABCPV010000106.1:0-130640 GCA_016584345.1 Suillus ampliporus | reverse complement strand
CTCAAGAATATGAGCGACCGGGCGTGGAATAACCGAATGATGTTCCGGGCAGCTGAGTACTGCAGGATGGGTGTCACAAACGTCTGTTTGAAATCTCAGTATTTACCACCACAGTCATCAGTCTCTTACAGTGATCTCCCATTGCAGCCCGGCTTTAAAGTGCATGATCCGAGCAGCAGAAGGATCATCGTTGTGGTCCTCCGTCTGAAATTGAGAGATGGATGCTCGGATGCGTGATGCAGCCATCGACATTGTAGCTGCAATATCTGCAAGACTGAGGGGTCGGTATTCATTGCCGGAATTCTGAGAATCAGAAGGGGATGCAGGAGGAGTATGCAATACAGGCATGGATAATGCAGGATTATGACGCATGACAAAGACAATGACACTTGGTTCAGATGTGACGAATGAGCCACTGTGATGGATAAAAATTTTCAAACTCCGACCTGGGTTGACCCGGCCAATTCCCGAGACTCAAATGTTTGGTCAAAGTAGCTGTTTCATATCATCGGCACACAAATTCATTCATCTCGAGCATCTATAAACCCGCTCTGCAGGTCTTGAAATGCTGCCTGGGCATCCTGTGCCAGTAATGAATACATTTGGGATTGCCTTCCCGAGTAGCATGCATGACCCGGAAGGTTTCACCAATGATTCCCGCATCCTGTCACCCCATTGGGTTGCTTTCCACAAGAAAAAGTTACGTCCAATCCATCTCAAATTGGACCAATATCATTTCTTCCTTCCATCGATCCGTAGGCCTTTGCCCGAAGCCAATGAACTCGGTAAACTTCCGATGGGTCCCGTCAGCTGAGCGCAGGACATGTCAATCATGCCCGAACTCACATTCCTCATTCCAGAGTGATCAGGACCCCCCAGGTCGACTTCGACGGACCAGAACCAAGCGAGGGATTCGTTTCGCTGACCTCGGGCATTTGGATCGCCGACGGCAGTGCTATTTTGAGCTCGCGAAGCAGGGGTTTGTATTTCTGAAGCTGGTCTTCCCCCGGCTCAAGTTGCATCATTTGCTTCCTGGTCTTTGTATATATACTGGCATGGAGGGATACTGCCTGCTGCACTGATGTCACCTGGGACCAAGCCGAGTTTTCAGGGCCTGGGATTTGGCTTGCCTAACTGTTGTTCGGAACAGGATCGCCTTGTTGCACAAGTGAATTCGGAGGTTGTGAAGGGCATCATTGGCCTGCCCTTCACGAAGCGACAGCTCCAGCGGAATGAGATCCTCTGCCATACTGCGTCTGCATCGATCTACCCCAAGGTTTGATGGCAATGGGATTACAGTGAGCTCGGGGGAGTTTGTCCATGTGTCAGATGTCTCGGTGAAGTCTGCCGGGTCATCATCGAGATCATCGAGAATGTCTAGTTCAAGTCGTCAGGATCGTCATCTGCATCGAATCCCTCTCCGAGATGCGTCAGAGCAGACCGAGTGAATCCATCTATCTGGCCTTGGAGACGATCGCGTTGCCGGGCGATGTCTAACCTCTGCGTCTCGGTAGTTCTTCTTCCAATTCTTCGGACCTCGATGAGCAATGCGATTTGAGCCTCTTCAATCGCCAACCCCATTGATATCCATGTTGCCACAGATCTGCGAGCGGTGCTGCATTTCGGGCATTACCCTCCTCTAGTAGTCTAAGCTCGATCTCCTTTTTGCTCGGTGCTGAGTGCAAAATTAATTCGGACTTTGATGGAGACAACGTCAACTTACCCTTCTTGATATTAATCTCATATACATCCATCGCCGCAGGATCATCTATTCTGCTGGACTGAGCGATCCTCTCACTGGCTAACCATTCTGTCTTTGAATCGGCGGGTGCTGCTTCATCGAGTCTGTCGAAAGCCTTTCCACTTCGGCGATGCCATTCTTCGCCTGCTTGTATTTGCGACAAAGGGTCCTTTTCATGCGGATCATCTTGCAGAAATTGGAATCGTTCATCTGATAATCAAGACATTCCTTTCGATGCGGGGATGACATTCCCCGAGCGGCAGGGGAAATCAGGTTGAGACGCGCCCATAGGGTCCATGATCTCTCCATCGATCCGGCCAATGCCATCAATGAATTCGATGCATATCGGACATAGCAGCTGTCCTGATGTCCGTGCACATGCCACAACCCGATTCCGGGAATGATGGTCAATTCTGGAACCATTTCAAGAAATCGGCTTCGATCCACCCGAACCTGAAGGTGCTTGTTGTATTGACAGTTGATATCATAGAAGGTGACAGCCCTGGTAATTCCTTCCATGTTGTGCTGGGCAGCTTCGCAAAGGGCGTAGTCCATGTTCATTGGCAGCGTTCGAACAATGCAGTTTGGCTTGCTTTGTCTGCAGATGTGCAATGTTAACATTGCACCCTGCAGACAAATGAACATGGACTACGCCCTTTGCGAAGCTGCCCAGCACAACATGGAAGGAATTACCAGGGCTGTCACCTTCTATGATATCAACTGTCAATACAACAAGCACCTTAGGTTCGGGTGGATCGAAGCCGATTTCTTGAAATGGTTCCAGAATTGACCATCATTCCCGGAATCGGGTTGTGGCATGTGCCGGACATCAGGACAGCTGCTATGTCCGATATGCATCGAACTTCATTGATGGCATTGGCCGGATCGATGGAGAGATCATGGAACCCTATGGGCGCGTCTCAACCTGATTTCCCCTGCCGCTCGGGGAATGTCATCCCCGCATCGAAAGGAATGTCTTGATTATCAGATGAACGATTCACATTTCTGCAAGATGATCCGCATGAAAAGGACCCTTTGTCGCAAATACAAGCAGGCGAAGAATGGCTGCCAAAGTGGGAAAGGCTTTCGACAGACTCGATGAAGCAGCACCCGCCGATTCAAAGACAGAATGGTTGACCAGTGAGAGGATCGCTCAGTCCAGCAGAATAGATGATCCTGCAGGCGATGGATGTATATGAGATTAATATCAAGAAGGGTAAGTTGACATTGTCTCCATCAAAGTCCGAATTAATTTTGCACTCAGCACCTGAAGCAAAAAGGAGATCGAGCTTAGACTACTAGAGGAGGGTAATACCCGAAATGCAGCACCTGCTCGTCAGATCTGTGGCAACATGGATATCAATGGGGTTGGCGATTGAAGAGGCTCAATTCGCATTGCTGATCGAGGTCCGAAGAATTGGAAGAAGAACTACCGAGACGCAGAGGTTAGACATCGCCCGGCAACTGCGATTCGTCTCCAAGGCCAGATAGATGGATTCACTCAGTCGGCTCTGATGCATCTCGGAGAGGGATTTCGATGCAGATGATGATCCTGACGACTTGAACTTAGACATTCTCGATGATCTCGATGATGACCCAGCAGACTTCACCGAGACATCTGACACATGGACAAACTCCCCCGAGCTCACTGTAATCCCATTGCCATCAAACCTCGGGGTAGATTGATGCAGACGGCAGTATGGCAGAGGATCTCATTCCGCTGGAGCTGTCGCTTCGTGAAGGGCAGGCCAATGATGCCCTTCACAACCTCCGAATTCACTTGTGCAACAAGGTGATCCTGTTCTGAACAACAGTTAGGCAAGCCAAATCCCAGGCCCTGAAAACTTGAGCTTGGTCCCAGGTGACATCAGTGCAGCAGGCAGTGTCCCTCCATGCCAGTATATATACAAAGACCAGGAAGCAAATGATGCAACTTGAGCCGGGGCAAGACCAGCTTCAGAAATACAAACCCCTGCTTTGCGAGCAGCTCAAAATCAGCACTGCCGTCGGCGATCCAAATGCCTGAGGTCAGCGAAACGAATCCCTCGCTTGGTTCTGGTCCGTCGAAGTCGACCTGGGGGGTCCTGATCACTCGTGGAATGAGGAATGTGAGTTTGGGCATGATTGACATATCCCACGCTCAGCTGACAGGACCCATCCGAAGTTTACCAAGTTCATTGGCTTCAGGCAAAGGCCCTACAGGATCGATGGAAGGAAGAAATGATATTGGTCCAATTTGAGATGGATTGGACATGTAACTTTTTCATGTGGAAAGCAATCCCAATGGGGTGACAGGATGCGGGAATCATTGGTGAAACACCTTCTGGGTCATGCATGCTACTTGGGAAGGCAATCCCAAATGTATTCATTACTGGCACAGGATGCCCAGGCAGCATTTCAAGACCTGCAGAGCGGGTTTATAGATGCTCAAGATGAATGAATTTGTGTGCCAATGATATGAAACAGCTACTTTGACCCAAACATTTGAGTCTCGGGAATTGGCCAGGTCAACCCAGGTCGGAGTTTGAAAACTTTTATCCATCCAGCAGTGGCTCATATTGTCACATCTGAACCAAGTGTCATTGTCTTTGTCATTTCCAGCATCATAATCCTGCATTATCCATGCCTGTATTGCATACTCCTCCTGCATCCCCTTCTGATTCTCAGAATTCTGGCAATGAATACCGACCCCTCACACTCAGTCTTGCAGATATTGCAGCTACAATATTGATGGCTGCATCACACATCTGAGCATCCATCTCTCAATTTCAGATGGAGGCTATCAACACTGATGATCCTTCTGCTGCTCGGATCATGCACTTTAAAGCCAGGCCGCAATGGGAGATCACTGTAAGAGACTGATGACTGTGGTGGTAAATGCTGAGATTTCAAACAGACTTTTGTGACACCCATCCTGCAGTACTCAGCTGCCCAGAACATCATTTTGGTTATTCCATGCCCGGTCACTCATATTCTTGAGTTGATTCCCCAGCTCACCTGGAACCTGGTTCCAGACCGCATCTTTTCATCCTACCTATGTCTGTTCCATGATTTCGCACCTCCTGGAGATCCCTCCAGGATTGTATCCAGCTATGATGCTGCATGGTGGATCAGACGCACTCCAATCCTGAACAAATTATGGCAATGGGATCGGGTAATGGCTTGTTGTGTCTTTCACTACCAGCATTGGGCAGTAAGTGTTATCCACAACTTACTTGAGTGATGACTAATTCTTTCTAGTGTGGCATGGAGGACAAAGGTCTGGTTCTTCCCGAGCAGGTGGATGAAACTTCAGTTCCATCACTGCTGGCACTGAGGTGGATGAGAGAACACCTCCTGACATTGATTGAGGATCAACAAGAGTGCATCCATGAAAGGATGGGGGAGATTAACATGTACACCAGCATTCTAAATAGATTGAAGAGAGGCAGAGAAGAGTAGCCCTAGTAATTGAGTTCAGAATGTTGAAGTTGAAATTCCATACATGATGCAATGAGTACTGAAAATCACATACAGACTTCCAATGATCTAACCTAATATTATATGCCGAGTCCCAACTACTGAATATCGAATATTGAGTATCGAATCCCCAAACATTGAATATTGAATATCAAGTTCCAACCATCGAGTATCGGGTATCGAGTCCTGAATATCGAGTCCCAAACATCAAATCCCAAATACCGAGTCCTGACCACTGAGTCCCGACCACCGAGTCCCGACAACCAAATCCCAACATCGAGTTCCAACAACCAAATCCTGAATACCGACCACCGACTCCCGACTCCCGACCATCCAATTGACCACCAAATCCCGAATACCGAGTCCCGACCACCAAATACCAAATACTGAGTCCCGACCACCAAATACCAAATACCAACTCCCAACCACCAAATACCAAATACTGACTCCCGACCACTGAATCCTGAATACCGACCACCAACTCCCAACTCTCAACCATTGAATCGAGTCCTGACTCCCAACCATCCAATCGACCACCGAATCCCAACTCCCAACTACTGAATACTGAATACCAAGTCCCGACCACCGAATCCTGAACATCAAGTCCCAACCACTGAATGCCGAATACTGACCACCGAATACCGAATACCGACTCCCAACTCCCGACTCTCAACCATTGAATCGAGTCCCGAGTCCCGACCACCGAGTCCCGACTCCCAACTTCCGACCACCGACTTCCGACTACCGAATCCCAAATATCGAGTCCCAACCATTGAATATTGAGTCCCAAACATTGACTATCGAGTATCCAATGTCTTATCACATACCCTGATGCTTCAATATGACAGTATAGCCTCCCTGGCAGTGACCCATACGACTGTCAAAAGCAGAAGATATAGACAGCCTGCACATCTCAGTACATGACCCAAGGGATCCCAGCATAGTCCGAACTGTCAAGACAACCCCATGTCCATGGCCTCACCCCTCCCTCACCCTGACAGCCGCGACTTTTCTCTCCACCTCGCCTGGTCAACTAGTATCGACAGTCCAACCTATCCGGCACACATGACCGACGGTGCCACAATTATGTATAGGTCCAATGATTGACCAATCCTTTCATAGGAATGGCACTGCAATTATGTATAGGGCAATTGACCAATCCTTCCATACAACTAGCGCCATCATTCCTCAACAACAGCCAACAATCAACCAATCTTTCCATACAACCAGTCAATCCTTCCCTACGACCGGCTCTGCCAACATATATAGCACAATTAGTCAATCCTTTCCTACAACTGGCCAACCATCCTCCCAACCAGCTCTGCCAACATCTACAGTGCAATCAAACAATTCAGTGGCCGACAATCCACCAATCCTTCCATACAACTAGCGCCATCATTCCTCAACAATGGCCGACAATTGACCAATCCTTTCATAATGATGGCGCCTGCAATTATGTATAGTCCCCGAATCCCTGAATTTCGACTATTGAGTGCCTGATATCTAATATCTGGTATTTGAAAGTAGGTACTACCACAGGGTAACTACACTTTCTACTTGTTTGATCTTTCACTGTTTTTGATCCACCCTAGCCCATCCACACGACTGGAACCCCGGCATAAATATGAACAGAATCCCTCATATACCATGCCCAAGCAATCCGATCCCCTCCACTGCATGAACCCCATGTCTCACAATTTTCCCTGGAAAACGCAATCATACAACCCTGGATCGTACCTGAACTCCAGCTGAAGGCTTGGCATACTCATCCGAGCATTGGAATAATTCCCCACACTAGTGAGAATATCGAAGCATTCAGCAATTGATAAATGGTCTCGATGATTCAGGGTTTGCCGATTGGAAATGATGGAGAGGCTGTTAAACATGGATGCCCAGTACTGGAGAGTCTCTGACATCTTCAGCAGTTCCTTGCTTTCTGCCTTTTCTCCGAGGCTCCCAAAGGCTCGCAACCCTGCCCAGTACTGCTCAGGATGCATCACCCTGAGTGCCGCTGTTGCAATGGCTGCTGGCCTTGCAATGGCCTTGAGGATCTTCTCGGACAATGCTCCCTTTAATGATGCAGATACCTGAGGATCCAACTGATTCTAGGGGATTGGTGAGTTTAACTACCGACATCGCCATCTCATCAGATCCTACCTCATGCCCCTGTTGAAACCACGCTGGAGATACATTGATGCATCCGGGAGTTAAGACATCATCTTCCGAGCTTGGCTTGAACCACCGTTGATTAGTTCGCAAATTGCCATCAACCTTTACGCTTTCTTCGAGCATTGGAGCGAGCAAATCAGAGGCCACCCAAATTTCCTTCTGTAGGTACAATTCGATGTTCAATATCCATTGAGTAACAATATATATTACACACCTGGGTGGCATCGGTCAGGGCATCTGGGAGGTACCATGCGATGATTGCACCTGGATACATCAAGAATTGTGGCGGGTATCTCGACCAACTTTGTATCTTCATGGCCAGGAGGACACCTCTGAAGCAACTTCTCCTCTCTCTCTTCATTATGCCCTGTGTCCTTTGGGGAGATCAATTTGCTATATCTTGCAATATCGATCGGCATCTGAACTGTGATGAAGCAATGTCACTGATAAAATGAATTTTCCGAATCTGCAGGAAGACCCACTGGGATTTTTATATGCCTTTATGAGCCGATCAACCAATCGATCACAAGCCATCACCAGATCAGTGTCTAGGTTCGGGGAAGGTATAACTGGGTCTCCTCCTGTCTTCTCTGCATTGAATTTCTGTTCAGTATATTCACATGCCTCATGAGTGACAGTCAGGGCCCAAGTGTGCCAGAGGGTTATTTCAATATCGGAAGTGGAAGACACATTCATGATGGAATTGATCTTGGGAAATAAGACGCTGAATCCTGGATGTCCACACTTTGGTGTTCAAAGGGGGTGGAGATAGTGAGGATCAGATAAGGGAGCCTTGCATGATGTTAGCTTTTGAAGATGTATTACCATCCATTGCTCAATGAAATACCAGATGATTGGAAGTGTGCTGGATATCAGATATTCATTTGTCGAGACCCGGGTCTCGGAACTTGGTACACAGATATTCATTTGTTGAGACCTGGGTCTCGGAACTCGGTACACTTCACTCGAGTTTTGGTAGTCGGAACTTGGGTGTCTCATAGGGCAACACATTACAGTTACCTATCTCCGTATTATATGAGTGAACTCGGGTGACCCGTATCATACGGAGTTTGTCACTGAAGGGGCTCCACATATTACACAAGCCGTGTATTAGCTACTCGGTAGTCGGTACTACATGTTTGCGTCTGTACTGGGTGCTCAATTTTCTGGCACTTATGACCTTCATCATTAGATGACTTTGAATTATTACCTCCTTCGATTTAGATGATGTACAACTACCTGAGCTCTGTCATGTCTACAATTATCATTCACCTGGGCCCACCCGTCTATATTATATACCCCCACGTTGGCCCACCCGTATATATAATAAATATTTCACCGCTCCCTCGGCCCACCCATCTAATATAATATACATCTGGGCCCACCCGTGTATGTGATAACAAGTACCCTTGGCATACCCATCTATTTGATACACATCTACCTTGGAACACCCATCTACATAAATCCAACTACCTCAGCCCACCCGTCTATTGAATATTCATGTCCATTGGCCCACTCATCTACTCTATATATTCCCCACATGGGCCCACCTGTCTCCATCGGGAATCATAACACTCCCAGCCCATTCATCATAGTCGAGGATATTTTTACCTTCGGCCCATGGTCCGCTGGCCCATATCATATGGGATATTATGCACGTCCGTTCACTCGTATAATACGGAGATAGGTAACTGCAATATGTGAATGGTGGCTGCGAGATATCAGAGCAGGACCCATGTGTGTATTTTTGCATTGTATCTTTGTCTTTATTTCTCACATACTTTCACATTGTAGGACAGGGCAAGCATGGGTATGAGGTCCACCCTTGGTCACAAGTATGTCATTGCTGTGTTGTCAATCTTACTGTGTTAATTGTTGTCTATTTCCTAGTCATCCTAAGCCATATGTTCGTGCTCCATCAAAGGCAAGCATGGGACCTGCCCCAAATCAAAACACTACACACTTGTCATCTCATTCGGCAGTCGTGCCCTACTCTGAGAGCTCTCCATCTTTGCGCCAATATGCCTCACATGTTCAGCCTGCTCATGTCCTGGATTGCCGTTTACTTCCTCCTGTAGATGAGGATGAATTTGAGTATAACTGACATTTACAGCTTTTATAACCGCCTGTCATATTGTCTGATCTCGACTATGATACTTGACTTGTCATGACTTATGCTTCTACTTGCCTATGACTTACCTCACTCATTGCATGCCGATGAATTCTTATGCCTATGCAAACATGCTTTGTAATCCATGACTCATGGATTATGTTTTGTTCTCTATCTTACATGCTGATCACAATTGTCGAGACTTACCTGATATTGAATAATATTACTGTGTGTGGTTTTTCATCATGTGCACGGTCTTCTGCACTCGTGAAACATTATAAAGATCAATATCAATGATGTCTATGTCTTGTGACTCCACTCTCTCATGCTTCTCGAGTTTCAGCTTCATACTCTTCGATCTCTTCACCAATGGAATACATTTGAGCTACATGTGTGAAAACGCAGTAAGGTAGACCTCATGTGAAAGCATTGAATGTCACATGAGAGTGACTGACTGTTATCCACACAAGTTGCCAAAAGAGCCAAACAATGAGGCAGATGAATGTGGAGCTAAGCACTATAGCAATCATACAATGAGTGAGCATGTAATACGACTCGACTCTATATGGGTCTGTGTCTGCCTAGCTGCTAGCTGCTTCTCTTGCAAGAATGCAAGAATGTTCGACCCTAAAGGGATATGCAAATAGGAAAGTATTAGTCATTATGATCTGGATAAATCTGTAGTTATGCAAAGGTAATCTGAAGGCTGAAACAACAAGTCCAAAGGTAAAAAGCTGTGGCCGGAGCACAGTAACACTCAGCCGGAAAGAGAAAGAGAACAGGTATGGAGAAATGAGGTTCGGATACTAAGGGAAATAAAAGGAATGCAAAGGGCAAGGGTAATGCAGAGGTATGCACAAGCAAGTGACTGGCGGGAGGGTGATAAAACTAGGGGAGACAAGTCTCCAAAATCCAGGTCCAGGAAATTTCTAGTTGGATTAGTCTGTTGAAGGAAGAATCGGACATGGTGTCTTTGCAGTAGAAATGGAGTAATTCTAGTCTGTTGAAGGAGGGGGGGGTGGTGTGCCACAGTGTGGTCTTCCCTATAGCATGCATATTATGCCTATGGTCCATCCCATTAAGCCTGTGGTCTTCCCTATAGCATGCATATTACACCTATGGTCCGTCCCATTTAGCCTGCGGTCTTCCCTATAGCATGCATGTTACACCTATGGTCCATCCCATTTAGCCTGCGGTCTTCCCTATAGCATGCATGTTACACCTATGGTCCATCCCAATGAGCCTGCGGTCTTCCCTATAGCATGCATCTTATACCTATGGTCCGTCCCATTAAGCCTGCAGTCTTCCCTATAGCATACATTTCACACCTATGGTCCATCCCATTAAGCTTGTGGTCTCGCCTGTTTATCCTTTTTGCAATGCTGAAGTATGCTGTCCTTATTCATCTATCTATGTGAAAGTCTGGAGTACTATACACAAAGGTTGTAGTAAAACTATTGGGTCCAAAGGTAGGTAAATGGCCATGAGGTACTGCAGCTCATGTGGTTAAACAGGAAGGAGCCCCTAGGGAACTGCACGGGTAAACCCCCGGGTACCAGAGCCCATACCCACACCCATACCCGGCAAAAACCCATACCCATTTTGGTGGGTATGATGAATTGAAACCCAGACCCATGTGGGGTATGGGTTAGAGTATGGGTCTCAAAATCTCAAACCATACCTGTACCCATGCAGATGCCTAGCCAAGCCCCCCACCAAGATGCAAGCGGAGTGAGTATCAAGGAGTGGGTGTGATGAACCAACAGGTGTGTGGTTTGAAGTGTACATACCAGTACTAGTGTTACATGGAACTGGACTGGGCATAGGACAGTTTTCCAGAGGATGTGAGTGGGTCCAGTGGGTATATTATGAAATCTGTTGTGGGTTATGTGCCAGGCATGTTGGAGATGACTGTAGGTCATCTGGACAAAGTATACAATTTGGATATATTGTTCAATTATATAAGAAAAGATTCATTCAGTCTAAGGGGGTCTAGGAGGCAGGGCACAGTGCATAGATGCAATCCACAAAGGTAGGAAAATTTGCCAAAAAATCGTCATTTGAAGACCCCAGACACCCCTACATTAGAGGGAATTCAAGTGGTCCAAACCGTCATATGGTACTTCCACAACATATTCCCAATGGTCTTTAGTTCATATATGGTCCATGGTCTTTGGTCCCTAATGACTACAGGGAAAGACCACAGAACATTGGTAGACCACCATAAAAGTACCTCTTAGGTGAAAATCTCTATAGGTCACAATCAACCTAAGAGGTGTCTAAAATGGGGTGACCAAAGTGCCTCAGAGTCAACCTGAGATTTTGACCTATAGGGTTTTCCTGCCTGAACACCCTTGGGTTTCTTCACCACTGGCACATTGGCAGGTTTGGCTGTCCTTGTTGTATGTCTGTCTTTATTATCGGAACTTTCAGAAGGATTGACCACCCTCACCACAGACTTTCGCCTGGATGATGTCCTGGTTCTATCCTTTCCCCCCGGATTCCTTTTCCCCCGTCCATCTTCCAGTTCAGCCTCTTTCTGCATCCGGACAGGAGGTTTTACTTCCTTGTCAGATTTGCTCCACCAGCCGTAGAACTCAAATGTGACATCCCGGCAATTCTCCTGTCAATTGTACCAGAAATCCAACAGTTCCGTGGCCTCCTCCCAGTTCATCCGAGATGACTCCCAAAGCTTTCATCCAGTAGGAAGGAATGGTGGTGGGATAAGCTCTTCTTGCTTTGGTATCACCTCCTTCCAAGGCACAGGGTCCTTGGGCTTGCCACTGCACTCCTCTGTCTCACTGTCAGATCATCTGAAGAGGTGGGTGGATTTACTCATGATAGTGCCAATTCAGATAGGCCCACACAATGGCCTTCCTCGTGTCAGAATCCATCTCAGTATGGTCCAGGAGGATGGACAATCCATCATCTTGTATTTTGAGGGTGTATGTGCTGTCCTTCCTGCCCTTCTTTACCATGGCATCACCCTCCACTTCCTTGTCTTGTTGGTACCATGCCAATCAGTTGGGTGTTACTCCTGAACAGTACTTTAGATCTCACTGAACTGTTTCGAGACGTAAGACTCCCACTCTGGCAATATCACCTGCCAGTCACACACCTTGCTGAAGCTTTCCCCATTGCCAAACTCATCATTGTAGTTGTGACTTTCAGTCATTCATGCATCAGGTTCGTCGGTCAGACTGGTGCATCTACTCACCTGGACACCAGGAGTTTCCCCTCCTCATTCTTCCAAGCTGACAGAATGAACAGCTGCATGCCAGCCTTCTTGAACATTTCACTGGCCACATACTGGAGAATGTCATCGCTCTTTTGTTTTGCCATGTCAGCCTGAACCTCGGGTGGAACTCCCTGTTTGTTCCACTCTGCAGCCATCTCGGTTGCTTCCTCCACCTCCTTCTTAATAAGAGAATTCACCATTTTTGCCAGATAACAGGTGTAATGGTTCATCATCTCGGTTTTGCCAGGCTTCACACCAGTCTCATCCTCAATCTTCTTCAGAAGCTCCTTCTTCCTGAGAGACTCCACGACCAACCAGTACGTCCACTTCCTGCCTAGATTGATGGGAGCTTTGGCGTCCTTCTTCTTCCCTCTGTGGTTCTGCAGCCATTTTCTGTAGAGCTACACAGCAACTGCATCAACAAGTGCCTGGGGTTGAAGACAAGACCCACTCACCATCTTTTGAGACCTCAACAGCTTGGCATCCATGGCGGGGGCCTTCAGCTGAGCCTCCATCGTGGCATCCTCCCAGACCATATTTCTCTCTTGACCCAACATTGAGTCCCATTGCTTGAGGTAGGACTCCAGAACAGCCACCTCCCCTTCACTCAATGGCAGCTGCTTCGGAGTCTCCTCATCTGCCTCTGAGTTGTTCCCTGCCATGGGAAAAGATGGAGGAATACGGTTTAATTAGAGCCAGGTTGTATTGTTTAGTGTTTATATAATTGGTATCCATGCAAATGTAAATTAAGGGAGACTGGACCTTGACAAACAAGACCATGATTGTCTGTGCCAATCCCATTAGGAATTATCATGCATTTGTGCTAGCACTGGGGTAGACAGATTTGAAAGGCTGAGAGCATACAGGGTGCATATGAGCAGGGCCAAAAATCCTATTATTTGGGCTGGTCCCAGAACTTTGAAATAGCATCAGAAAATAGAAGCACATGAACTTTGTTGATCTTCCTAATGATTCCTTAGCAATTGACTTGATCAAGCTAGTCCATCAACTTCACAATGAGAATATAGAAGCATATAGACTCTGTCGATTTTCATAATGTTTCCTTAGCAATTTAATTCATTGCACTAGTCTATCAACTTCCTTGATGTTTGCAATGTTTCCTTATGAAATTAATTCCTTGGGCCAAAACCTTATGCATTACTGTTCAAATGATGCATCAACACAATAACACACAAGGTTATTTAGCGGTCCTGTTAAGGGAGCATGATGCAATAACAGACCAACTCACGACCACCATCCATTTAGACAGCATCATGGGAAAGTCAAAGGCACAGGAGTGCACAGCTCGAGGGACGGTCCACCTGGTGAAATGGAGACCGAAAAAAACAACTTGAGGCTTGAAAGCTCGGTGGGTGCCAGACAAACGCACCAACCCGAGCAAATTGGTGCAGTCGTCCCCAACCAAGTCGCCTGCCAAGCAGCCTTTGGACAGGTTGATGTATAGGTTCTCTGAAGACTTCGAGGTAGGCTATGATGACCAAGGCAGCATCAATCCCATGCAACTTCCAATGGGCCTGGGGAAGAACAAGAACAAGAAAAAGACCATGGCAAGTACAAGTCCATTGACCTTCATGGATGTCTGGCTCGCCTCACATGAAATCCCCAGGGTTCAAATGAGTATCTCCAGCAGTGGAAGGTTATGACGGGAGATTATCTGGAGATACTCCTGGAATGGGAGGGGCCTCCTGCCAACCGGGTGTGCTGCTTGTGCAATGGGGATGATGCACAGAAGTGCCACGACTGCCTCTCCAAGCTGATATTGTGCACAAAGTGCTGCCGGATGCAACATGCTCAACTGCCATTCCACCAAATCAGCCAATGGAACGGAGATTTCTTTGAGAGGACCATGCTGATGAATCTAGGAGTAGAAATTCATCTTGGACATGGAGGACAAACTTGCCCACACCACTACTGGGACTGGGAGGACACCAATGATGGGGGACCATCTGCTGCATCCTCTGCTGCAGGAACTCCGGGTGCATGTGAGACAGGAGATATAGATAGCGAAGGGCCATCTGCATCAGCCTACACAAGAGTGCCACAGGACATCGACGACATGGGTGAAAGGGACATCTTCTTAGAAAACAAGTCTCCTGCATATCCAAATGACTTCCCAGCTGTAGGAAAAACACAGATCACAGTGGTCAACACTTTGGGCGTTCACACCATTTCAATTCGGTTTTGCCAATGCACTGATGCTTGAAGGCCAGACAAGCAGCTGTTTGAAATGGGACTGTTCCCAGCTTCATTCACCCACCCAAAGACAGCGTTCACATTGGGATTGCTAGATGATTTCATCCTGGACAACCTGGAGTGTGGAACTTCGGCGATGAACTATTACAGCAAATTGTGGCACATCACATCCAGCGTGTTCCCACATTTAGTACCAGTATGTACCAGCACATCCCTCCCAGTCACATGCTAAAGCTCAGTAGGATCAATACCAGGAGTTGATGAGAGTGGCCAGACAATGGCGGCAGCTGAAGCTTCTCAAATGGAATGGATTCGGTCACGACAGGAGGGACCCAAAAGATGGGGAGCTGGCCCTCTTCTGCCCCGCATGTCCTCAGCCCAGCATCAATGTAACCTTGCTGACACAAGATGATGAAACTACACCCGGGTGGCTGTATTCCCACTCCTTGGTGATGGATGGGAATTTTAAAGCAGAGCATCTGCACCTGGCACATCCAGAAGATGAAGTGTGGCTTACTGATGGGCAAAGCTTCATGGTAGCAAGAGCCAGGTACCAGGCTCACCTGGGGATGGCCAAGGATTCGCCACAAAGGTCCGAATGCAACAACCATAGAGCAGTAAACCAGGCCAACGCATCTCAGCACAAACTAGAGGTCACGGGAATAGGAGGGTGCACATGCACAAGACATGGGTGCTTTGTGCCCAACTCAATGGTAGATTTTCAAAAGGGCGAAAGGTATGGCCATCTTGACATAAAAGTTGGGGTGCTGGTTGACATCTGGGGGCAGGCAGATGAACATGGACTATGCACTGTGCAACGCCCTCAGTCATAATATGGATGGACTGCACCGGGCATTGACTTTCTATGACATCAATTGTCAGTACAACAAGCACCTCCAGCAGTGGGTGGACGAGAGTCTACACCTCAGCATTCCTCCTGGGATGGACATCATTCCGGGAATAGGTCTGTGGCACGTTCATGGGCACCAAGACAAGTGCTACGTTTGGTATGCATCCAACTTCATCCCGGGGGCCATCAGAATAGATGGGGAGATCATGGAAACACTGTGGGCTCCTCTAAACATCATACCTCCCTCTGCCCAAGGAATGTCAACCCCACACAGACAGGAATGCCTCAACTATCAGATGAATGACTGCAACTTCATAAAGGTGATTTAGATGGGTCAGTCATACCATGGCTGATAGCTGAAGTGAATCTAACCGGAACAGGGCTGTTCTTGTCCCAGAAATACAAAGAGGCCAAGCAAGGGGTCGCTGAAAGCACCGAGGCTTTCGACACATTGAACGGTGCGACAGATCTGGAGATGGTTGAGTGGTGGGAAGCACAAGAGGGAGCAGCTCAAGCCTCTCGGATGAATGATCCCTCTGCCCTCAATCTATACGATGTCCAATTGCAAAAGGGCAAGTCTGGGCTGTTCTGGGATATTATGGCTGTGGTACTGATTGATGACTTCAGCAGCACGAACCCGGAAGGAGGTCGAGGTCAAGCTGCTGCAGACATCTTTCCGTCGGCTGGGCGCAAGACCTCAGCCTGGAGCCACTACTTGGCTTGCCTCCAGGATCACCATAGAGGAAATGCAAATAGCTCTTGCAATGGAAACAAGGAGGATGGGAAGACACCTGACTGAAACCCAGATGCTGGAGATAGGCCATCGCCGGATCAGGCTGCAACACTCCATCGACAAGTTTGTTGCTGCTGCAGGGAGGTATCTCGGGGAAGGTTATGATGCTGATGACTGCATCCCAGACATGGACATCAAGTTCCTGGATGATGGACCGGACGGCAGTGCATCCACCAATGAAGATATAGAAGATGTTCGGGATCCAGGAGATAATCACCCAAAAGGTCTATTCAGACCCGAAATGGTCGTCATCCCACTTCCATCAAACTTGGGAATCTATAGATGTGAGTTGGGTGCAGCCAGACTGGTCAGACAAGAGACCACCCTAAGGGAGGGACAGGCCAATGACATGCTGCATGCCATCAGAGTACATCTGGCAGACAAGGCTGTCCTGTTTAGGACTATCATCAGGCCTGCCAAGTCCCAAGCCAGGACGACCCGGGCATGGGTGCAGGTCCACTCCATGGAACAGGTGATCAACCTCAACAGCATGATTTACAAGAAATACCAGGCCCAGCTGTCAAATCTCGGGGCAGACCAGCTGTTGGAAAAATACCGGGTGTTGGAGAAAAGCAATCTGAAAGCCACCTCTGCAGTCGCTGATCCCAACGCCCAAGGTCAGAGAAATTCAACCCTCCCGTGGTTTTGGTCCCTAGATGTTCAAGGGGATTTGGTGAGCAATGACTGGATGAATGAATGTGAGTCATTCTCCTCGGGACTTCATTCTTGGGCCTCAATCTCAATGTCAACTCGAACTCCAGTTTACAGGGTGCACTGACTTCGGACCAAGGCTTTGCGCAATCGTTGGGCGGAGGAGATTCTTCTTGTGGGACATGAGATGCGCTGGAATATTGATTTCCTGGTGCACAGGTCCAGAACATGGCTCGGCTGAGCCAACCAAAATGGTGACCTCCCTGGGGTGGGACGTAGGTGCTATGCCATCAGACAGGCTCAGATGTACAGACAATTGGCCAAGGATGCTCACGCCCGGTTTGCCAAGGTCAATCCAACATTCAGTCACAACTAGTTATGTCATCATTTGGTTTCTCCAGGAGTATATTAATTCTCCAACCTTATCATGTATGTAGTCGATGGCACATGCAAACAATGTGGTTTCATAATGTTTCATTACAGCCTGGATGATCACCCTGTGGACTCATAACCACGGTTGGCCACAATGACAACCCTTGCTGGGTTTGAACCTCTTACTATGTATACCGATGGTTCAATGGCTGCATTCCAATTTTGCATTTCATTGATATCCCCTGCATCACCACAGCCATCACTACCATGCCATATCCTTCCCTTATCTTCCAACTGAATTCAGTTCTGGTCTCGGTCTCACTCTGGGATGCTGCCAGGATCTTTGAATACACCACCTTGCGCTTTACCGCGATCCGCTTGGCCCTGGACAAAAACCAAGTCTCTTGAACCTTGTCCTTCCAATGAACCTTTATCTGGTGTGGGTACAACAAACAGAGTAGAAGGATAGTACAAACTACTCCAAAGTTGGGTCTTTGCTACCTGCTGCCTCACTTGTGTGACAAGCATGTTCGACCCTATAGGGGATTGCTACTGGGAAGTAGTCTCTGTCTATAATGACCTGATAGGATGAAGATCCACAAAAGCGGATGAAAAGCAGATGAAGTGGATGAATGTATGGATGTGTCACATGCATTGGATGTGTTGGATGCATTGGATGCATTGGATGTGTTGGATGTGTTGGATGTGTTGGATGGTGGACTGGACCTGCGGATGCACGTAGGATGTGATTCAAACTCGAAGGAAAGTCATCAAATGATAAATTGATAGTGGGTATAGGTCACAACGATATTCTGGTAAGGAGAAGGAAAAGTGGGAGAGGTAATATGGTAAGTTTTCCGAAACTCTCTATAGTTATAGGGTAGAGTATTTTCTTGTACAGACAGCGAGTCTAGACTGTGCCATAAGAAAACCGAAAAACAGTGGAGTGTGAGAGGATATGTCTGTGTTCAGTCAGTAACAGGAAAATGAGTGTAACTACATACCAATGAGGTCAAATGGATATGGACAGGACAGATGCAGCGGATGCATGAGCTATAGAAAGAGATCCGAAGGTATCCGCAGGTCATCCGAAAAGTGGATGTGCATCGGATGGGTTGGATGAGGGTCAGATGGGACTTGGATGGGGCGGATGAGAGTTGGATAGATGTATGATACATTGGAAAATAGATGGATACGAGCCCAGCATAGAAATGCTCCCTACACCAGCACCTGGTGTGGGAAGCTGAGGTGAGTCCTGGCATCCTCCTGATTCTCATCTCTTTGGTCTTTCCGCTCCCTTGCATGCTTTGCAGAGATTTGTCTTCCCATTCATCAACATATGTGTGACCAGCAACACTTGCCCGGCCCTGCCAGAGTATCTCAACGACATCGTCGTGATGTTCACCCACTGGCAGGTGGGAATTCTGGACAATGATGGCCTTTTCCAGTCATTCCACACCCACAAGTTCAACGTGGCAGGTGACCTCATGGCCCGCTACCGGATCATCAACGACTACTCCTACAGTTGGTGGAAGGACCAGTTTGACTTGCTTCCATTCGAGATGCCCAACTGCATCCTGCTGGATGAAGGCATCCAACTATACTGGGAGCATGAACAGCAGGTGGTGAGTCCCTCAATCCATGCAACTCCCGATATTCTGATCATAGTTTGCCTTGATGATCCAACAGCCGGCTGGATATTTGCTGCTGCCAGACCTGCACAGACATGGGGTCAGTCCAGACCCCCTGCTCACCAACCTCCGGGTCATCAAAGATGATCTTCAAGAATTGGGTGCTCAGCTTGAGGGATGGCTGTCCAGGAAGATGGACGATGGAAATCTTGCCTTGGATGCCATGACCAGCCTTGAGGGTCCTGTAGACCACCTCCAAGATGTTATGGCAGCATCACAGCACCTGCTGGAAGCTGCTGGATTTAAGCAGAACCAGGCTGAATCTCTGTGAGGGCAGGATTTTGGTGGAAGAATCTTCTATATAATTTCGGTAGTTGTATATATGAATACCATGGTTCAAGTAGATTGTACTGGTGGATGACTATGAACCCTTCCCCCAGTCCTTATAAAGATGTATCTCAGTAGATTATGGCGTATATGTTAAACACATGGTTGATCACTTTGGCAAATGACATATTGTTAACTTACCGTGAACCTGCACCATGCTTGATTCATTACATATATCAATAAGATCTCCTTGAACACGCTCACAATTATGTCCCAAAGTTTATCATCCGTGATAATACATCCAATATTACCTTCCATCATTTTACATCTTCAGGCATCGCAGGGGCCATGAGGCTCAGTCAACATCAACACAAAATCGTGCAGCATCCATGACCCACCATCTTCTTTGCCCTGCCATCATGTCCCACATCCCTCCCGAATGGTACTCCTATGCCAGCCACCTCACCTTTCTCAGGAATGGCATGAACCAGATCCCTGAAATACCCGAGGACTGGGCATTGCACACCACAAACTCTGCCAGTGAATGGGTCGAGCAGCAATTCCTTGCCCACATAGCTGGCAGATCATTGATCGCCCCTCCACCCGGGTTAGATCTCCAGACCGTGCTCTCATGTGGGCAGCTTGCCTTGCTCATGGCCAATGCTTATCAACATCTGAGTAAGTCAATCTACGTCTTCCCTAGCATCTGCTTGCTCATGGATGCCTCCAAATCCAGTCAAATTGGACATAGACATCATCCAATACAACAAGGCCCTTGCCAAACAAGAATCCGGTATGAACGATTCCCAAGAAGAGGCATTGTTGGCTAGGTTCCCTCCTCCTGAAAAGATGGTTTTGGACCATCCTTCGGTAGTGATCGATTCCGGCCATAGGATTATTCTCTGGTACATCCCTGGCACACTGAGTCCTTGGGTGCAGGTGCATTCCACAGGGAGCAGAATTCTTCGGAAGTGGTTGACATCAATCCTGATAGAATGACATATACATGGCCACCATTGCCATGGGTGATCTACTCAAGAGGAGCATCACCAACAAAGAATCCAGCAATTGGAGGACCCAGGGGTCCAACTTCTGACCTCCTGATGGTACAGAATTAACATCCAGCTGCATCAACATTGCGCCTTGCTGGTTCCAGCAAGGATATGAGGTCAGTCCTGCTGTCTGACTGTCAACCGTTATTGACAAGGCCCAGTGCTGCGGTCATCCTCGCAAGAATCTGGATGAAGGGTTCAAACCTGTGGTGTCTGCCTCCTTGAAGGGTGACAGGAGTTTGTCTATGATCATGGATATGCAGAGACCTGCCCTCCTTGCCTCTGTCGCCTTGCGGGTCATGCACCCTCAACTCTACTGGGCTTCCATCAGAACTCACGTCGAACTCGGTCATTGGTCTGCAGAGCAAGGCTTGCATGACATACATCGTTTTCTGAAGTATTGGGCTTCCGTTGACACCAGTGCTGCCATCATGTGCAACCGTCAGTCTCCCAAACACAGAGACCCCAAGTGTCCCCCCGAGGCATTCGACATATTGACGTCCATTGGGAGCTACCGACACGCTGTCATGCAGTTGACAAACCTTGGAATCGAGTTGATATACAACCCGGGTGTCATGGAGAGTTATTCCGGTCACCTCGTTAGACATGGCATCCATGTTGACCAAGGAGATTGGGTGGTATGGGCTTGGTTCCTCTGGGATAGCATGCACAACTATGCTGGAACACCTCACCTGGATTATGCTGTATACAATCCAGTTGACCTTGATGCATACCAGTTGGCCAAGTACAACCAAGCTGATTTTGCTATGTATGGCAACCTGTAGACGCCTTTCCCAGTTTCATACCACAACACCCACATTCTTTACAATTGTAGGACACCTTGTCCTTTCACACCATTCCTTTACATACCAACACTCTCTCCTACTGATAATTTGACAATTAAATGCATCTTTAATACAATTATTCTTGTTAAGACCCGTGAAAATCTATTCTACACCACCACACTGGGTCCGGTGGTCAAAATTTATACCACCTTATGTGCCCGGCAATCACTTTTACATCACCACCCTGGAACTGGGCATTCAATCATATACCATCATATGGGCCCGGCCATCAATTCTATATGAACCACCCCTGGGCCCAGCTGTCAAATTCTATACCATCCTATGGGCCCAACCATCAATCTGACATCACCACCTTGGGTCCAGTCATCAAATTATATACCATCCATGGGCCCGGCCGTCAATTCTACATCCAAAAGCTGGGCCCAGTCATCAAATTATACACCATCTATGGGCCCGACCATCCATCCTACATCACCACCTTGGGCCCAGTCATCAACTTCTATACCATCATATGGGCCCGACTGTCACTTCTACATCACCACCCTGGGCCTGGTCATCAAATTTTATACCACCTTATGGGCCCAACCATCAATCCTTCCTCACCACCTTGGGCCTGGTTGTCAACTTCTACACCATCATATGGCCCCAGCCATCAATTCTACACCACCACCCTGGGTCCAGTTGTTGAATTCTATACCACCATATGGGCCTGGCCATCACTTCTACATCACCACCCTGGGCCCGGTCATTAGATTCTATACCACCACATGGGCCTGATCATCAGTTCTACATCACCACCCTGGACCTGGTCATTAAATTTCTATACCACCATATGGGCCCGGCTGTCAGTTCTACATCACCACCCTGGGCCCAGTCATTAGATTCTATACCACCACATGGGTCCGACCATCAGTTCTACATCACCATCCTGGGCCTGGTCATTAGATTCTATACCACCACATGGGCCCAACCATCAGTTCTACATCACCACCCTGGGCCTGGTCATTAAATTATATACCACCTTATGGGCCTGATCGTCAACTTATATACCATCATATGGGCCCAGCCGTCAATTCTACACCACACTGGGCCCAGTCGTCAACTTCTATACCATCATATGGGCCCAGCTGTCAATTCTAAACCATCACCCTGGGCCCAGCCATTAAATTCTATACCACCATATGGGCCCAACCATCAATTCTACATCACCACCCTGGGCCTGGCACCACTACATGGGCCCATCCGATCCTGTCCAAGGTGCTTGGACCTCCCGGCCCAACAGTCCTCAGTTGTCACCCATGGGCCAAGCCATCAATATCAAGACCACTCCTCACTATGGGCCCACCTGTCCCTATTGGCCTGAACTTACACCCAGGCCCACCTTGTATGGCCATGGCCCTCAGAAGAATCTCAACTTTGGGTGGCCATGTAACATGGGAAAAAGTTACTGAAGGGGCTCATTGATCTTAACCAAAACAACAGTCAGCATTGAGCGAGTAGCGAGTAAAAGTGACTTACACCCCACCACTGAATAGTGGTCATACCTGCTGAGGGAGTAGCCTCAATGGTTTCAATATAGCTTGTGAACTCAGCCCTCCATGGTTTTGATGGATCCCCGATGGACGCAGCACCTGGTTCTGCCTCAGAGTCATCTTCGGAGTCACTCTGAACTTCCTGAATGAGTTTCTTCAGGCTGTTAAGGCCATGCTCAAGGAAGGACTAGATCTGAGGGGCTTGGCTTCAGCTCATGCACTGCGCCCCTTATCCAAGTACGTGCCCCTAATTTCAGGGGGTCCAGTAGTACTAAGTCTGGTCGTATGTAACCCGGTAGTACCATAGATATCAATCAAAGAGTTTAGACTGCTAAGGCCAGAGCCGGTAGCAGAAAGGAACAGGAGTAGACTACCCGGAGGTAGAGCCAGTAACAGAAGCAGACTTAGGGGTCTACCCTAGTCTAGTGTCGGAGAATGACAAGAGTCAGAGAACTCAAGTCCAGAGGGGCAGGAATGAGCAGGACTATGTATAATATTTGAACTGAGGTATCTACAACAAGTACAGGAGTTTATATACTATAGGTAAGCTAACTGATCAGAAATCCGGAGTACAGAGGCAGTGAGGAAAGCATATGGTGAGTATATTAGCAAGTCCAAACAGATCAAGTAAAGTAAGACAGATCATAGGGAAATGAACTTGGAGATGAGATAGGTACTGGAGATCAATAAGCAGGTGGATATCAATAGAAGCCAGAGGGCCAGAAGTAAGGGGGATTCTAGATTGGGGTTAGGTCTGGTGGAGCGGACCTGTCCGGAGTTCAGGTCCGGCAGTCCAGAGGAAGCGTGCTGATGAAAAGAGTTTGTAGATGTCGGAGATATGGGATATGACACAGGCTGCCAACCTTACTTTTTGTAGTTGCAGGCTGTGACAATGCAAGTGACTGATTGAGCTCATTGTAGCATTGTTCAAAGATGTTCTCAGCACAAGCGAGCACATCATCAAGCAAATTCAATGGCCAGTGCTTTTTGAAGTATGTGAGTTTGGCTGTCAGATCAAGCACTAGTATGGTAGAGTATGTTAGAGTCAGGATGATTGGAATAGAAAACAATGAACACATGACAATAACATAGGTGGCAGTGTCTGTATTTTTCTCATAATATTCATCTAGCTTCTCTGCTGCTGCCTTGAGTGCACTGGCAAACCGAATATACTTCAACCTTTCCACTCGTGAAGACCATGATTTGTGAAGCATCTCCAGTGCAGGAATTGCAAGATGGAGAGTTGATCCTCAATCAGACGAGAAAGCTTGCTGTGCCACATCAGCATATGAAAGAAGGTCCATAAACTGGCCAACCCATGTCCACTCAGCAGACATCAATTGCAGAAAGTCGATTTTTGCATGCTTCGATAGATTTTGCTCTTGGTGTCCCATTTCATACACGAAAATATTGACATGCTGTAATGCCAAGTCAGAGTAAGAACAAAAATGTGTGGTGGTGTATCATACCTGCTTGTTGCAATCAGCATGATTAAGCATAATGTAAGTCAAAGACCAGTGGACCTTCATATCAATTAGTAGTTGTGTTGGCAAAGAGACACCTGCTTTCATCTGAACAGTTCTATACAGTTCTTTCCGTTTCGCCAAGGAACATTCTTTGACACAGATACTGTGGACCAGACCAATCTCATCATGATTGACCCTCTGAGCTAGATCCAGTTCATGAGCATGTGGGTTATGGGGGTCATAGTGCAGTGCCTTGCTATAAGTACTGATGAGTTGTTGTGTGCCAAGGTTGATGACATGTGCTAAACAACTGTCAGGGTTGTTCAGGGTTGTTAGCAGTTCCATCAACCAAATTGAAAAGACTTACTTTATCTTGCATTGACACCATGGGAAAACTTTGTGGTACTTCGCCTCATACAAGTTTGAGAATTCCTGCAGCATGGTATTATTGTTTGCTGCATTGTCACATGTGACGTGGCTGATCTAGGTCGAGATATAAGCACAGTCATTGAGGAGGTGAAAATTTTTTTGACTTTGTGTGCAACACCAACATGATCAAGCACCTTGAATAATGCACCATCTAGGTGCTGGCCATTATGGGCATTATTGAGCTGAGTAAAGTGAAGTAATGCATTCCCAGGTACCCATTGCATCAGATCATTTTCTTCGATCCAGTGGCCAGTGACAGCAAAATAACCATCTGAGTTATCAGCCTGCCATGTGTCACATGTGATATTGATTGCACTGCTGACAGATTGGCTCTAAAATTGTGTCAGATAAGAGCAGATACTGTGAAGCATGGCGCATACATTCAATTTCTTCTTGAGTTTGGTCAAATGGTTCTTGAAAACACATATGATTTCAGCACACATGGCCTTTTGGCCTGGAATCTTGACACCCTGTGTGGCACGTGAGGCAACATCTATCATTTCTTTGAACTTAGGGTGCTCAAGAGCCTGTATGGGCTAAATTACATTAGTTTACAGCTGACAATATCAATGCGAACGAGTCTTATCTGATCTGTGGCAACAAGCCACTCAATTGCAGCTTTTCTAAAATTCTGGTGGGTGTAAGGGATGGTGTGCTCCAACAATTTGCACTCAGTCAAGTGCACATCAATCATTTGCTGTGCTTGTGCGGCTTTCTTTTTCGCGGCTGCAAGGTCACCTGGCAATTTAGATGTGAAGGTGTTGGCCTTGGCCCATGTATGGTATCTTCCTGTGAATTTGGCTTCTGCATAACGGCGGAGGGTTGACGTCTCATTTACAATGGTACATTGAGCCCTAGTAGTAGCAAATATGTAGTGTTAGTGATGTAAAGAAATATGCAAATGATATGACAACATACAGACAAACTTTGCACTTTCGATGTTTTTTGACCTTGCCATTAGCATGAGTGCACTCAAACGGTTGACTGAAGAATTGGTCAATGTCATGAGTTTTATCCTCATGTGTGGGAGATTCATCAATGATGGGCTGGACATCAATGTCTGCAAGAATACTGTCTTCGTCAACATCTTCTTGAGCTTTAGCAGCTTTCTTGCAACGGACTCGTTTGCCTGATGACGCTAGGTCAGGAAGGTACATTATCTTGCAGATAGACTTACACTTTGGATTCATCCATGCATCTTCATGTTTGTCATCACCAGATATCTCATCTTCATTGATTTCTTCAACACATGCCCTTTTGATTGTGGTTTTGGGTGTGGTGGCATCAATGTTTGGTGCACAAGTAGATGGGATGGGTGCTTCTGGTGGTTCAGCAGCTGGAGAATGGGTGTCATTGGTGGTGCACTTCAATGCCTCTGCAGCACGAAAGGCGTTGATGGCTCTTGTTTGAGAGGGGAGAGCTGCCTTCTCGGAGTGCTCCAGGAGTGCAGCAGTCAGTTTGACTTTGCACACTGGACACACTACACACAGTTCATCATCACTGTCTGTATGGATCATTCCAGCGATTGGATTTTTGGAGCAAGAACAGTACTGTAGGTATACCGTTTATCTGACAGTTTGTTGGAATCCGAATCATTGGACAATTTGTTAGGATCCGAATCATTGGACAGTTTGTTGGAATCTGAATCATCCGAGAATGAGCAGGATTGTCGATTATGGGCGAGCGCAACCCAAAATGAGACAAATGAGTGACAGATCTGATGTCGGCTGAGAGTACTCTATATTGGCATCTGTCTACTCCTTCATTACTAAAATAATAAGCAAATAGATTTGTACCTAAGGATGCATCGATAATGATGATGGATGAGCAGGGACATAAAGCCGTGGCTTGAGCCGCCGGCTCCAGCTTTCCAACATCTCAAGCCAGGCCCTAGGCCATGGTCAGGCCATGACTTAGGCCTGGCTCAGCTTGGCCTAATCCGGCCCAGCTTTGGCCGGCCCACGGCTTGAAGCCAGGCCGTGCACATCACTAATCTTGGATTGCAAATGAAGGCAAGATGAGAAGTGGATCGGCATCATTAAACGATATTCTCACAGGCTACACCAAGGCTACACTGCGCATCTTTCTTCCCGTCCTGAGATAACGCTATGGTCCACACTGCAATTGCTCCGTCCCATCAATCTTCTCCTATCCATTTCTAGCAATGGGTGAAGACATAGTCCATATTTTCAACTCCCGAGCGCAGCACTGCCAATGTTTCGGCTTTAAGGTCCAAAATCACCATTGCTTACGAGATTTATCTCAAGAGGACTCAGAGACAACAGGACGATGAACATTTCAGTCAAGTCAGAGTTGAGTCCACCGGAAGTTCGAGTTGCCTCCCAGTTTTACAATATGTCCATTTGACAGCTTAAGTATATACAGCATAGGCTATGCAGGAGTCAAGCGCCCAAGTCTCATTTGCCAGTGTCACCAGCTCGTATTGTGTGATTCCATCAGTCGACATTTTCAATACCACATGGAGAGTTCAACGTTCATGACATAGCCGCTCCAGAAACTCAGATGGGCGTCGACCCGTGTCACCACATTGCAGGAAGACATTGTATACTCATTATTTGGCATCTTTGGCGTGTATCCTCCTACTCTTAATCGTGAGAAGAAGTAAAATGCACTTGGGAGGGCTCTCGCAGGAAATCGTGGCTTGGTCGGGTGACATTACATCAGGAAAAAACAAATATCGGCATAGTCTTAGTGATGGCTACATAGTGCTATGTAGTCACTGTAGTGATATGTAGTGATATGTAGTTGAAATCAGGGCTATGTAGAGCTACGGGAGGCGCTTGTAGTCACTGTAGTCACTGTAGTCGATATTCGCACATTGTAATTTTATCGAGCGCTGTAATGCTATTCTATATTCTAAGTAATCATAGTGGACATACAAAAAGTCTCAAGGTCAATGAGTGTATTCAAGTAAAATTCACTCGCCAACTCATACACATTCATGCTTGTCCATGTAGGATTGACCGATTGACCCATCTTTGGTATTAGGTGACACGGACAAATAATTTCGTCAACATGTATCATGGCCCCATTCTGACGCAAGTGACGAGTCGAACGTGAGACTTGATGCAGACCAGTTGTCTGGTCTGCCTCTCTGAATGGTGTGAACCATTCAATGTAGGCATCACCCACAGACGCTTGGGTGACTGAGACACATGAGGGTCGGGGGGAAGGATGATGGTGACTTGTCGGAAAATGTCAAAATGATCTTGATGGAACCTTGTCTGGGAAATGATAAGGAACACTGAATGGATCAGGCGAAGGTAACAGGATGAAACTGTGGATTCTTTGAGCGTTGTATTAATACGTAGGTGATGGTAGGTAGGAGACCCGAGTCTGCTTGAATGGTACAAGAATCGCAGAATATAAGGGGATGGATCACATGACGTGTGATAGAGTAAGCGCGTGGTAAGCAGTCAGCTTACACCCTCTCAACCTCTGAAACATTTACTCTGGTGTATATGTCTAGACCTGTCTGTCTTCATCAGTCACTTGTGGCGCATGTCAGCGGCTTGATTTCATCAGTCCTCGTGGGTGCGTTAAGCGGCTTCATCTTCAGATCGACGGATCCGCATTTTCAGTCTGCCATTGGAGGTCGTCTTTGTCCAGGGCAGGCACGGGGTGAGTTTGGTGATAGATTTGAAGTACGTCAGTGTCCTCTAGCTCTTTTCCAGGTATCCAAATGTCCGCTTCTGGACCGTAACCGCGCCAGCGAATGAGGTATTGATGGCCACGTCCGCGTACTCTTGAGTCCAAGATATGTTCTATCTCCCATTCTTCTGTGCCCATTTTTGTGATGATTGGTCCGGGTCGTTGGAGCTCGCGAGAAGGATAGAGTTCAGCATTATTCAGTACATGACGTTTCAGCTCAGATGCATGAAAAGTGGGATATACATTAGTATGTTCTGGTAAGTCAAGAGTATAATTGGAAGACTCAGGGTTCGCTGACACTACGGCGTAGGGTCCATCAAACCGTGGCATGAACTTGGCGACACGTTTGTTGTCACCGGTTAGGTATTCGCGTCTTCTGTGAGCAGTGGAGAGATATACTAAATCACCGATTGCAAATGAGGGGTCTTCACTTCGATGTGTGTTTGCTGCGTTGGCCTGTGCGATCCGAGAGCTCAGTAAGGCATCGTGTGCATCTGCGACGTCGGTCTTCAAGGCCACGATGGCATCAAGTGCGTTGGCGATGTTGTTCGGGAAATCTTCCCGTATCTTACTGATGCCCTCTGGAGTCAGTGGAGGTAGCAGCCATGGTGTTCTGCCAATATGCAGATGGAATGGTGTGTAACCAGTTGAGGCGTTCTTCATTGACATTAGGTTGAACCATACACGCAGGAGTGCATTTACCCAACCCATCTGGTGTCTGTCGACGAAGTACCTAAGCGCCTGGTCAACAGTTTTGTTTGTACGTTTGCTTGCTCCGTCTGTCTGTGGGTGGTAAGCGGTTGACATCTTCAGTTTAACCCCAGTAAGACGGTGAAGTGCCTTCCAGAATTTACTGGTAAACAACTTGTCGCGATCGGAAACTATACTTAACAGCAATCCGTTTTCGCAATACCAATGATCGAAGAAGAGGTTGGCGACTTCTCGTGCGTTCATGTTCATCCTACAGGGAATGAGTCTGATATCTGCACCAAGGTGGTCCGTGATCGTCAATATTCCATCGAAGCCTCGTTCAGTGGGAAGTGGGCCTATGAAATCCATCGCAACTGAGTCACCACGATGATCGGGTACTGGTAGCGGGTGCAGTGGTCCGCAAGGTTTCGTAGTTCGGCTCTTGTTGTGTGTGCATTCGGGGCAAGCAGGTATGTAGCTTTCTTCAAGGTCCTTTCGCATATTTGGCCAATAATAAGATTCTCGAATAGATGCATACAATTTGTCAATGCTGAAGTGACCTAGTTGGTCATGGGCGAGTCGAAAAATTGTTTCGCGGAGGTGCGTGACATGTGGAATGACTAAGCGGTTATTCAGATATAACAGGCCATTGACTCATCGGAGTCCCGGAAGCGAGTCCACCAGTCTTTCCAATTTATGCGCACCAAGGGTCCATTGCGTAACCTGATCGGATATCTGTATACAGAGATGTGTCGGGTGTTATCGATAGTACTAGTGCGATCGGTGGTACATGTTTTTGAACATTGGCTGGCATGTGAGCTGATTGCTTAACATACGTCAGAGTGATGTCGTCCTGGTGGCAGGCGAGAAAGGGCGTCAGCGACCGTATTGTCTTCGCCACAGGATATACTGGATGTCAAAGTCATATTGTCCGAAGAATTCCTGCCAACGGGCTTGGCAGCATGAAAGTTCACGCTGAGTTAGGAAATTTTCTAAAGTTCTATGGTCAGTGTATACCGTGAAAGGTCCACCTAGAAGTTTGATTCGCCATTTTTTGAGTGCGTGCACGATCGCTAACAGTTCCTTTTCGTGAACAGGATAATTAAGCTGTGCCTGATGCAGCTGCATTGAGTCGAAAGCTACTGGTCAGGGTGGTTTGCAGGGTCGGTCCGACACTCAGCATCGCTGCCTACTCGCCAGTCACTTGCATCACATGTGACAAATATTTTGTTATCGCCTAGGTCATCATGATCTATGGTGGTAAGACAGTCCCGGCTAATGACCAGTTGTTTGATAGAGTCGAAGGTGGTCTGGTGTTCATTGGTCCAACCTGGCCATTCCTGCTGCTGGCTTTTCGTTGTCAATGGAGTCAACAGCCGAGTGTGGTCGGCAAGGCTCGGTAGGAATTGATCGAGGTAGCGTACAAGGCCCAGGAACGAGCAACATCGTTGGTGGATTTTGGTATTGGCCAGTCGAGGATCTGTTTCGCTTTGGAAGCGTCCGCCTCAATTCCCGAGGCGGAAATACGGTGCCCGAGAAAATCAATCTCTGTACAAAATAGTGAAGTCTTTTTGGGAGAACAAAATAGGCACACTTTTTGCAATGCGTCCAATACCAGTTTCACATTCTTTGCGTGTTCGGCGACGTTTTGTGACCATATGATGATGTCGTCAAGGTATGTGTGACAAATTTTACTGATAAGTCCCCGGAGTGTGATGAACATCCAGCGTTGATGGGTTGCTGGTGCATTTCGACCACCTTGGGGCATTACCATCCACTCATGCAAGCCCTTAGGTGTGTCAATCACCATATACTTGATATCGTCTGGATGTATGCGCGTCTGGAAGAACAAGTTCGTCATGTCAATCTTACCAAAGATTTTACCTTTTGCGCAGTCTCGAAGTATTTCATCAATACGTGGTAAAGGGTGATTATCTGGAACAGTATTAGCGTTCAGTGCACGATAATCGTTCACCCAGCGTGGTAAGGCCGTAGGGTCTTTTTTCGGTATTAGGAATGTGGGTGACACGAAAGAACTTGAAGAGGGTCGTAATCGACCTGCTGCAATGTGTTGGTTCAGTAGTGTATCCCATGCTTCACGATATTTTCGTGGCATGTTGTAGCGTCTGCACTGAATTACCATGTTCGGGTCCTTCAATGTTATGCGATGGACGATATCAGTCGGCAGTTCATTAATGTGCGGGATGTCATCTGGGAATCTGTCTTCATATTTGCATCACATCTCTTTATCGAGACGCTCGAGATGTTCCTTATTTGCTTCGATAAATGCGAGGGTAGCAATGCGTTGACATAGTAGCCCAACAACATTCGGAGCTTCAGTCGTCGTGTTTTCCTCGTTATGTCAGCTCGTAAGAACAGTTTTGAGTTCACAAACGACATCCTTCCGCATTCGTCGAACTTCATTTTGCATCGGGACTTTTACCGTCACGCGTGGTTTGTGTTCGGGAGGGTTCAAAAGATCATAGTCCAAATCTTTGACAATACAGGTGCGGCAGTCATGATCTATAACAAGGCAATTATGCGATAAGAAAGGCCCTCTGAGGAGGAGCGGTGTGGGTGAGGAAATATGGATGCTAAGGGTAGTCAATATGTTCCTATGGTCCGAGGGTTATACTCGTCCCAAGGGGATTGCTACTGGGCAGCGATCCTCGATAAATGCGAGGAGATGCAAAGACTAGACTCTGTCTAACGACCTGAGTCGATCCTATCCTTGGTAGGACAAGGAATCCGCAAGTGCGTAAGTGCAGACGGGCGCGGGAACAATGCGCGAGAAAAAGCGGGTCGATCGCGGATAGCACACGGACAAGATAACGAGAAGGAGAACAAACTACGAGCCTATAAGACGAAAACTGGGCGAAGTCGGACCAGGTTTCAATTGGTACTTGCTCCTAGTCAGACGGATGACAGACAGACGACAGACGGACGACAGACGGATGACTCGGGGTTGATCAACAATAGATTCAGAGTATAGGAAACAGCGAGTGGAGTACTAGAGAAGTACTCTCGAAGCGGGAATGATGGGATCGATAACAAAAGGTAAAAATCTACATAGGTAGTTGTTTTGTATATATATAGGATCGGGATCCGACAAACCCTAAGTTAATACGACTGGGTCTGGGTTGTGCGATAAGGGTCCGCTTTGACTATGGAAGCACGTGCGTGTATAGGGTAAGGGATATCGACATGTTAGTGGTATATCGAGCATAATGGGTACTCACCAGTAAGGACAGACAACAGACGGGACCGGACAGGACGGGTGCGGCGGATGCGCAAGCTAGAGAAAGGTAATACGATGGGTCCGCAGGTGTTCCGTGTGACGGACGGGTGACACGGATGGGACGGATGACGGACGGATGACACGGACTGGTAATGGATGGCATGTACAACGGATGTATGATGGACGGGTAACGGACAACACGTACGACGGACGTATGACGGACAGGTAACGGACGACACGGATGACGGACGGATAGGTAATGAGTAATGCGGACGGATGACACGGACAGTCACTTGTAGAGTCGTCGATAATCGCGGGTTATGGGCCTACAGTGGGTATGTTCCCCACAGCAGAACTGCGAGATTAGGTGCAATGATTGCACGTATCATACGTGAAGTCCAATCATGATTAATGGACAAGGGGGATAACAGAACATATTCAGAGAATGAAAAAGGAGAAGAAGAAGTGTCCATGAATGCAGAATTTGCTTCTATCTTTGTATGCAGTTTGCACTTGTGCAGGCCAAGTCATTCGACGACGTTCTCGTCAATCAGAACTAAGTGCAGCCCATGGTCAATCAAAGTGTCGAAACGTTCAGGAAATTCGGAAGAAGGGCCCGTCAAGAGACAGGGCCACATAAGGTGGGCGGTTTCAAAAGGAGCTACGCACATGTCATCTTCAGAATCAGATCCATCGTCAAGAACAGACGACAGCATCACGGCTCCCACGGCTCCGATCGCCGCTACAGGCTTGGTCTTGGGCTTGGCTGCATTGGCGTCAGATTCTGTGAGAGTCTTGTAAGAAGACGCATCAGGTGCGCCATCGGTACAGTCTTTAGATTGGTGTGAGACGTAGAATTTTCTGCATTTGAAGCAACCTTTATGCTTCATCAGCAAAGCGCGTTCGGTTTCCGTCAGGGATCCTAGACGAGACGATGAGGTGTTGTACATTTTTGAAGATGAGGATGATGTCTTGTTCGTGGTACTTGTGCTTCGCTTCGATGACCTGTGAATCTCTTCAGCAATCTTCCTTTGGGATGCAAGATCTTCGAGATGTTCGTCATCGAGATGTTTGACCTCTTCGATCCATTCTTTGAGAGTCAGGTCATCAGCAAGTTTTGCTCTGAGTACGGGAACGGTGAGCTCATTGCAAATATTGGCTTCAAGTTGATTTCGCAACTGAACATCAGAGAGATGTGTAGGGTTTCCGTATAGCAAGGTGTTTAGGTTCTGCAGGTCTAAGGCCCATTCGTAGAATGCACGGCTACCTTGCTGCAAACCCAGGACCTTTTTGTGCAACTTGGTGGCCCAGTGTTTCTCGAGCCAAGCGCTTCTGAGAGTGGCCATGTAGTCCGAGAAGGTGCCTGCATCGAGGGTTGCTTGTTGGGTTAGGTACCAAGTGCGTAGGCGTGGGTCTGTCATTCTGGAAGCTATCATTTTGACTTGATCTGCCGCGTCGACTTGTTTGTGTAAGAAGTATGTGTCGCAGGCATTCTCCCAGTCACAAGTGACTTGCAGAGTGATCTCGCCCGCTGTAAGCTTGGGAGGTTTGTTGGAGGCAGATTGTTCGATGACAGCAGACTTCGTCATTTTGTGGGAGTGGGAAGGGAGTATATGTGTTTGGTCTGGTTCCGAATCCGAGGACGAGTCGTAATAAGTATTCTTTGGAACAATTGAAGTTATACGCATGTTGGGCGTGGCACCCGATGGTATTTGGGTCAGGGGAGATAAGGATGGTTCGAGAGAGAGGTGTCGTCTGAGGTTCTTCACACACTGTCGCGTGGTTAGGGACATGGAGACGGTAGGTTTCCTTCGTTCAGAAGGCAGTTTGACTGGTCAGGTAATGGGCAGGTAGCCTGGTGGGTTGACAGGTAGTCGTTTAGGTAAACCAAACAAGTTTTGTTTCTGTTAAAAAAAAAAGTGGAACCTTGTCCGGGAAATGATAAGGAACACTGAATGGATCAGGCGAAGGTAACAGGACGAAACTGTGGATTCTTTGAGCGTTGTATTAATACGTAGGTGATGGTAGGTAGGAGACCCGAGTCTGCTTGAACGGTACAAGAATCGCAGAATATAAGGGGATGGATCACATGATGTGTGATAGAGTAAGCGCATGGTAAGCAGTCAGCTTACACTTGATAACCGGACACACTCTGTTAACTAACCCTTTGCCCTATTGCTAGTCCGAGAATGCACCGCTATGCCCTCCCGCTATGCCCTTTGCATAGGGCTACCAGGTACGCCCTTTCCTTCAGTCCAAGAATGCACTCTGTTATGGAGACTAACCCAGGTCCCATTGTTTCAACTGAAAATTTTTAGGTTCAGGTCTAGACTTCGGATGTAACCGCACTACACTAGTCTGATGATACCATGAGCGGCAAGACCTGGGCCGGGTGCTATTTCTAACAGTTGCAATTTCTTTTCTTTCTTGCAGGCCTGAATTTCTGCCTCCCAACACTCCAAAACGAGCTTTCGCAAGTATAACTGAGCCACGGCTTCACTCACTTTCTCTACAGTGTCTGAAACGCAAAACACGGTCCGTCGTCAAGCCACAAAGGAAAAAAACAGAAGGACAAAACTTGTGCTGCGGTTTGAGGACCTTACCAATGATCGTCCAAAGGCTAATGCTCTTCATGTTGAGGTGTGTACTATTTTCAAGGTTTATATAGCATTCATTGACATGGACATTCCAGCAGTTCTCGAAAAAATCAGCGGATGATCCTATTGATGTAAGTTTTTGACATCCGTTGATTCAGCATCACCCATATGTTTTGCAGTACGTTGAGGACTTAGGAAAGGCAACGGGAGCTGCAGAAGTCCAGGAAGACTTTATATCCAACCTCAGTCGCATATCACAGCTCACAGGTAGGTTTTGTCATGGCGTGAGCACCCCCTAGTTCCAGTGCTCATAGTATCATCTAGGTTTTTTGGACCCCATATATGCGGAAGCATACGTTAAGATGCATGGATTCGACATTTTTCTTGGTGCGTATACTTTCTTGTATGCGCTATTTTATCGGCAACGTCTGATTGACGATACTCAGATGTGCTTCTGGTCAACCAGATGCCTAATACACTGCAGAATCTTTGTCCTGACTTCGCAACGCTTGGAGACCTCAAGCTGGTCGAACAACCTGCTGTATATACTATAGCGCCTCATGGTGTCACGAATTCCAAACACAAACCATTATTCTTTCCTAAACTTCCCAATAACGCTTCCAAAAGCATCTCCAGACACGTGACCCTTAATCATTTCACCCCGTCACCCTTTCACTATATCACATTTCACCTCTTCACATTATCACAGTCTGGACCATCCTTTCACATTCATCTCCGTCTATGATATCATCATCAGTCATCACTACGTCATCTGCAGCATCGTACGACTCTTTTTCTATTGGTTGATTTATTTCAGACTCAGATATCTCCTACTCAATGTTGTGTATATAGTCTTCGTCGAAGTCAGTAGTACTCCTTAGACTTAACCTCTTCGTTCCTACCCAGTGTAGAACCTAGACGTTCCCTCTGAATCCTATCTTGTTCATCTATCCTTTCAATGACCAAGTCCTAGTGGTTGTGTGCTACGCCTTTGCTCATTTGAGTGAACGCTGGTCATAACATTAGGTTAAGTCTACTCTTACCACTCCGACTCGAGACTCTGCTTCGACACTCGTTGTCGCAGACTCTCACCGTGCTATTCTGCTTGAGCCTCGCTCGCGGATTACGTTTCAAAATCATCATTCCCAAAGACGCATATGTACAACCTTTTACCATACAACTTTAGTAGAAGCAAACCAGGCCCTTGCCCTACGCGAGCCGCCAGTTTGTAAGAGCTAGTGACATCTAGGTCCTAGACTCGCACGTCTTCAGTCCTGGCCCAAAACCCTGCCAACTGAACACTACCTTACAATTCTCTTCTCGTCGAATTAAAGAACGGCACTCGCGAGCCTTACAGCTCTACGTATCTTTACCTTAGGAACTTGTGGGCGTCGTAGAAGACCCAAAGTTCATACCTACTTTCACACGTCTATTCCGTATTCCTCTTGAGTACTACTTTAGGTTGACGAACCGCTACACGCGCTGTATTCGCACCTTTAGTCACCACGGCTCCTCCATACGGCTCCCGTCGCGTTAAGAAACAGGAACTTGCTCTCCACGACACTACCACTTGTCAGGAGCACGGTTGCTGTTATATTATACACCGACAGAACTACCTAGCCTCACAACTCGATGTCTACACCCACGATCTCAAATCCTCAACCCGCCACTTGGGTCGGTACCGGGATAAATTCGCCGATGCCGAGACCTGCCGCATCCTACGGCTTCCCAGCCCTTGCTACTGCAGGCTCCTCCGAAAGAACGGATATACCGATCCGACCGAATACTGTAGCGCCCGGCATAATCGGTCCGGAAGGGGAGGTCTTGACTCACAACGAGATTGGGAGCACAATACAACAAGCGGTCCAGAAAGAACACGAATGGGCTTTGAGGAAGATCAACAAGTTATTCGAATCGATGAAGCAAACGGACGACAAGGTAGCATACTGGAAGGAGGAAGTGAGATCCTACAGGGAAGTGTGCGAGGATTTGTGCACCCAGTTAGAGGAGTTGAAGTCCTCACGCTTGACAATGACGGTTCAGTCGTCTGGGTCTTCGAGCAATGGTCCGAAGTTGGAGAAACCGACTCACTTTACTGGGGACAAGGATTCCCAGGATATCGACACGTTCCTCCTCCAATGCGATCTTTATCTAGCATCCTATCCAACCGCAACCACCTCCCAGAAGGTATCTTGCATCCTGTCGTACCTCAAAGGAACCGCTGGTAAATAGGCTCAAGGAGCCATTGCCAAAAATGTAGCCGGACAGTATTCATCTGTGCAACAGCTCAAAGACGAGCTTGAAGGAATGTGGGGTATCATTAACAAGGAGGAAAGAATGGCAGCAGAACTCGAAAATCTGCACCAAGGTTCATCCACCGTCTCCGAATACACCTCGCTCTTCAAACAGAAGGCCACGTTCGTCCCGCAGCTATCAGAATGGGATCTCATGTGGAAGTACCGCAAAGGACTGCAACAACGGGTCAAGGACCAACTCGCCCACGTACCACCTCATGAACGCAACACGATGAAGGCACTTTGTGCACATGCCAATAGCATTGGCCAAAATTACGAAGAACTTGACGCAGAGAAGAAGGGATGGCAAACGCGCAAGCCATACCAAATGAACCAGGGACCAAAGACGGTCGCTCATGGTGGAGACGCAATGGACATAGATGCGTCTAGAATGACAGGCAAACCTCAGGCCTCAAATGGAGGAAAGTTCCCAGGCAAGTGTTACAATTGTAACAAAGATGGACACATGTCCAAAGAGTGCACTGCACCAAGGAGGCCTAGGGGAACAATGGCTGCAAATGTAAAGGCAGCAAAGACGGAGGAACCCACCTCCAATGACTGGTCTCCAGAGAAGATTCAAAAGATGATTGACGACACGCTATCCAAGAAAAAGGATTTTTAGAAGGGTCAAAGTTGACTGCGAACTTAGACCAGAAGAACCGTTTCTCTTTACTCGATGATGTGGCTATTAGTTTCACCGAAATACTCGAAGTTTGTACTGGTAATAAACAAGAGCATTCTTATTGGCCAATCACGTTGGAAGGAAAAAACAGAAAAGCAGAAGTAAAAGTGCTAGTAGATTCAGGCGCATCAAACCTCCTTCTAAGCGAAAAGTTTGTAAAAGAGAATCAAGTGAAAACGAAACCGTTACTATGAGCCCTACCAGTCCGGAACATTGACGGAACAAATAATACCGCCGGACCAATAAGAGAATATGTAGAACTCAAAATGACGATCAAAGATCACACGGAAACAGCAGCCTTTCTGGTCACAGACCTAGGAACCGATGATGTAATCATTGGAATAGATTGGCTCAGATTCCATAATCCCAGTATCGATTGGTGAACTGGAAGAGCTACACTTAACCGATGCCCGGTGAAGTGTCGGAAGAAAGCTAAGGCAAAAAAAAAGAGACAGGTTGAGGTTATCCCTGATCTCCCGGACTTATTACCTACGGAAGAAGACGAAGAATCAGAATTCATCAATCTGAATGCCATTACCATAGAAGAAATCGAAGATGAAGATTCCCCCCGCAATGCCTGGATTCGCTACAAAGCATCAGTAGCAACGGAACTGCAAATCGCAGAAGATCTTAAAAAAGAAAAGAAAACGGTCAAAGAGATGGTACCCGAATGGTTACATGATTATCTCAAGGTCTTTTCCGAAGAAGAGTCACAACGTTTCCCTGAGTCAAAGAAATGGGACCATAAGATCGACTTCAAAGATCCAAACGATTTACCACCGAACGCTAAGGCATATCCTCTATCCCCCGCTGAACACGAAGCTTGTGAAAAATGGCTCAAAGGAGAATACACATTAGGACGTCTAAGAGACTCCGAATCTCCTGTTGCAGCACCATTCTTTTTCGTAGCAAAGAAAGACGGAAAGTTGAGACCCGTAATGGACTATAGAAAACTAAACGAAAAAACGATAAAAAACGCATACCCTCTTCCCCGCTCGCAAGATCTCATAGACAAACTCACGGGAGCTAGTCTTTTCTCCAAAATGGACGTTCGATGGGGTTACAACAATATTAGAATGAAGGAAGGCGATCAATGGAAAGCAGCCTTTAAAACCCCTTTCGGACATCACGAACCGGTCATAATGTACTTCGGCTTGATGAACTCTCCTGCTACTTTCCAGACAATGATGGATCAAATATTTCAAGATCTGAAAGAAGGAAAAGTCGTCGTTGTATATGTCGACGATATCCTGGTCTTCACCAACAACGACGTTGAGAAGCATCGGAAGGTTGTTCGCGAAGTTCTCCAAAGACTTCAGGATAACGATCTATACCTAAAACCAGAGAAATGCTCATTCGAGAAGAAAGAAGTTGAATTCCTCGGATTAGTAGTAAAAAATGGACATGTTTCTATGGACCCAGTAAAGGTTAAAGGAGTACAGGAATGGCCTACTCCCACCTGTGTAAAAGACATTCAACGTTTCATGGGATTCGCGAACTTTTATCGACGTTTCATTCTCGGATTCTCGGACATTGCCAAACCTAACCACAATCTCATCAAAAAAGACACTCCATGGTTATGGACGGATAAACATGACAAGGCTTTCCAAACCTTGAAGGACAGATTCACGGCAGCACCTATTCTAGTTATGCCAGATGCACAAAAGAAACAAAAAATTGAATGCGACGCATCTGATTATGCCACTGGTGGTGTATTATCGCAACTAGAAGAAGATGGACTTTGGCATCCAGTAGCTTACTATAGTAAATCCATGCAAGACGCAGAGCGCAACTACGATATTTATGACAAAGAACTTTTAGCTATCATTCGCGCGTTACAAGAATGGCGCCATTATGTACAAGGAGTTTCTCACCCGGTGGAAATCTGGATGGACCACAAAAACCTTGAATATTTTATGTCTAGCCAAAAGCTTACTCGTCGTCAAGCCCGCTGGTCTCTCCTTCTCGCCGAATATACCTTTACCCTCTATCACAAACCCGGAAAAGTCAACGACACGGCCGACGCTCTGTCCAGGAGGCCAGACCACAGAGGGGGGGTAGAAAACGACAATGTGGATCGCGTTCTTCTAAAACCCGAGTTTTTTCAAATCAAAGCTGCAAAAAGAGGTCAAATGCTCATACAAGGAGAGCAAAAGTTGCTAAAAAGAATCAGAGATTGCAACGACGTGGACCCAGAAGTCAAACTTGCACTAGAGACGATCAAACGAGGACCCGTACAGATGAGAAAAGGACTAGAAGAGTGGAATGTAGAAGACAGACTAATACTATACCGAGGACTCGTTTACGTACCAAAGGACAAAGACATTAGACGCTCTATTCTCGAACTCTTTCACGATTCTCCCGCAGCCGGTCATATGGGACGAGCAAAGACGCTCGAGTTGATATCCAGGAACTATTGGTGGCCCCAGATGCAGAAATGGGTTAATGATTACGTAGATGGTTGCGATAGATGTCAACAAACCAAAGTCTTCCCTAGCAAACCCCATGGACCCCTAAAACCCAATGAAATCCCAGAAGGACCTTGGCAAACCGTTACTTGCGACCTCATAACCGATCTCCCTATATCCCAAGGATACAACAGCATCTTCGTAGTCGTGGATAGATTCACAAAACAAACACATCTAGCACCTACTACCAAAGACATTGACTCGAAAGGAATCGCGGACTTATTTCTCGGAAACGTATGGAGACATCATGGAACCCCAAAGAAGGTCATATCGGATAGGGGGACGCAATTCGTAGCGCGATTCATGAAAGAAGTATCAAAGAGAATTGGAACCCAATGGTCGATGTCCACAGCATATCATCCTCAGACGGATGGACAAACGGAACGTATTAACCAAGAAGTAGAGCAATTCCTTCGCACTTTCGTTTCATATCGTCAAAACGACTGGGTTTCATGGCTTCCTATCGCCGAATTCACACACAACAACTCCATCACCAGTACTGGACATTCTCCATTCAAAGTCTTATACGGTTACAATCCAGAATTCACCATCTTCCCCAACTCCTCTAACATCGTCCCCCAAGCCGACCAACGAATAGCAGAAATAGAAGAAGCACAGAAGGAAGTGAAGGCAACGCTAGAAATCGCCAACAATTGGATGAAACATTTCTATGATCACCATGTGAAAGACGCACCAGAATTCAAAATCAGAGACAAGGTCTGGCTTGACGCGCGAAACATCAAACAGCGTCGACCGAACCGAAAATTATCAGATCGTCGATTGGGTCCGTTTGAAATCCTGGAAAAGATCGGAGAGTTGAACTACAAATTGAAACTCCCGGTTAATTATCACATCCATCCCGTATTCCATATATCATTACTCACCCCTCACCGATCCTCTCAACTCGTAACTCGCCCTCCACTTGAACACCCACCTCCCGATATTGTCGACGAAAACCCCGAATATGAAGTAGAAGAAATCCTAGAGTCGCGTATGCACCGACGAAAGTTGCAATACCTAGTGAGATGGAAAGGATATTCACTGGAAGAATCGACATGGCAGTCAGAAGAAGATCTAAAGAATGCGCCACTCGAAGTCGCAGAATTCCATTCCCAACATCCCGATGCAGTAAAATCCTCCCATATTCGCTCCTCTGTACTCTCTACACCCGAATTCCTGTCATGGCGACAATCCAATATCCAACCATCATTCATTCGCGAGGACGCTCATCCTAGAGAGGGGGTAATGTCACGAATTCCAAACACAAACCATTATTCTTTTCTAAACTTCCCAATAACGCTTCCAAAAGCATCTCCAGTCATGTGACCCTTAATCATTTCACCCCGTCACCCTTTCACTATATCACATTTCACCTCTTCACATTATCACAGTCTGGACCATCCTTTCACATTCATCTCCGTCTATGATATCATCATCAGTCATCACTACGTCATCCGCAGCATCGTACGACTCTTTTTCTATTGGTTGATTTGTTTCAGACTCAGATATCTCCTACTCAATGTTATGTATATAGTCTTCGTCGAAGTCAGTAGTACTCCTTAGACTTAACCTCTTCGTTCCTACCCAGTGTAGAACCTAGACGTTCCCTCTGAATCCTATCTTGTTCATCTATCCTTTCAATGACCAAGTCCTAGTGGTTGTGTGCTACGCCTTTGCTCATTTGAGTGAACGCTGGTCATAACACATGGTTTCCAAAGCATCAAAGCTACAATCAAGGTAACTGCCCATGGTGCTCCCCCGTTCATCCATATTGATTTGTTGTCGGTTTTGTCAACAGAGACAGGCGTCATATTTGGCAGCATCCTATGGGAAGGCCCTGCCCTCACCAAATGCTGTGTTATCTTGAACGACATTGACATCGACATCATGGACTACATCAAGCCTGCATACTGTAGTGAAACACAGGTACATTTTACTGGCGGCTTTGACTATCTTGACATTCACTGACTACACTCAAGTTCCGAAGCATGTTAAGGTCCTGGAATTCAGTGCAGAGAAAATTCCCCCGGCATCGTGCACCACTAGCGGCAGTTCACACAAGCTGAAGGGTATGTAATTGCTGCTTGTTAATTGTAGGTACACTAACACACTTCTATTTGACCTGACGATGCAGCTCCAGCAATCAATACCCCTCAGGATGATCCTCCTACTACCTTGGATGACACTAGTGACAAGTCTAGTGGACAATTTGAACAATGTGGCTCGGTGTGTTTCATTCTAATTTCACAAGCACTAGCCTAACTTGCGAAGTTTCCATGCAGGTGTAGAGACACTCACTACGGTGTCAGACGGATCCTGGATCAGTGACGAGGCATTCGAAGATGCCATTCGAGAGCACCAGCTTCAGGAGGGTGCACGGCAAGGCTAGTGAAAGCGGCAGCTGAGGCTCGTAGATGGGAATGAAGAAGATTGTCCCAGCTATTAACTGCCAGTGAATATACTAGCTTGTGTTGATTATTTGAATTCATTTGTTTTTGTGCTATTTCGTGTGCTATTATCTGAGTGACTACAGTGCGCTATATAGTTGCTTGGAGTTCCTGGTAGCCGTCTGTAGTAGCACTCCAATGAACTACAATCTACTACAGTAACTACGGTAGTACCTGGTAGCACTATGTAGCACTATGTAGTACGACATAGTTACCTCAGTTGCTACATAGAAGGGACGTTACTACCGAGCTACACGGACTACACGGACTATATAGTACTATATAGTCAGCTGACTTTTTCCTGATGTAGTGCCCTGCCCTGGGTCGGAAAATCATCCGAATTCAATAGTTGACTGCCAGCTGACATCACATTGTACCAAAATCCGCCATACACGCTGTCGTCTGTCAATTCCACAGCTACAGTATTTGCAGGGAGGAGACTGATGTCTGAATCTCATCTTCAGACATCGAAACTTTACACCCTACTTGACAACCTGAGCTCTCCTCACTGCCGACTTCACCTGCATTCACATTCCTTCTCACCGGAGTCAGACGGAGGCCTGTTGAGGAGGAGGAGATGTATTTCACGTATGGAGTCAAGACAGATGGGCTTCGTGACCTGCTGATCACTATGGAAGACCAGCTGATTCCCCTCTCGCCAGAAAGACCCATTCGGCAGACATTATTGCTCGTACGTCCATGGAATCGTGATTTCCTCGAGCTACCTGATTATGCAGGCGGATACGCAGAGCAGGGAAGATTTGTCCATTCCCGTGTCTCCTCGCTGGTCTACTAGAGACAGTGGTCTGGCTGATGCATAATCTCACGAGCGTTGCAATTGATCATTTGGCTTGGACAGCCTTTCGGCGCACAAGTGAAAGACATGGCCTCTGTTCCCAACACGACGGACGTCAAGACACTAGAGATATTGTAGCTGTGAGCACAGATTTCTATGAGAATTTTTCATTTGTACTCTGATAGTACCTGTATACGCAGATATCCCTTCGTACTGGTATTGTATCCTGGCTTAGAATAAGAAAGCTAGTCAAGCATCCTTCAGCATCCAGAGTCCCTCCCCACCGACTAGTACTATGGATTGTGTTTGAAATGTACAGCGCAATCTATTCTCAAATACCATCACGCCTATTTCTTGACCGATCATCTCAGGATCTTCGATATTTCGGATATTGCTGTATCTCTACTCATTTGCTTCAAATCTACTCGTGCATGAACGACGTGGCCTCGCAAATGATATGGTGCAAGAAGACTGCGGTTCCCTTCCAATACTCATGCCGAGCAGTATTTTTTTCGGCCTTGAGGATCGGGGTCGAAGCAAGCACTTCAGAGAAGTGAAGGAAGGTGTGCTTATATTCGACCTTTGACGCGAGGATCTCGGAGATGTGGAGCTTGGAGACATGGAGCTTGGAGATATGGATCTCGAGATTCACACCAGCGATGAAGAAAGAGTGACTCACTACGGACTGGAAGGACGCGCCACGAACGTGTTCCCTGTCACTAGCGAAGCACTCGCCAAGAAATTCTTCGAGATCGAAGAAGATGGGATGGTGGCCAAAGTCTTCTGGAGAGAGGAGCAACGGGTCAGCGAGCCTCATGTTTCCCAGCTGCTTTGACAAAGTCAAGAACCTCACGTCTGCAGTCCGACAAGCACTCGGAATCCGAGACCCGACGAAGGGCAGTCGCGTGCTCTCCATCATCGTATTCCGCAAGCTCCGATTGATCATAGAGCTGCATGGCGAAGACTTTTCCAATGTGTAGTGCCAATGCATCTTATGTACGTGGTCAGTTGCATCATGTTGATGTCGATTTTCATGTACAGGTCATCTTGCTCTCCAGAAGGGAGGAGTCCATCACCGCCCTGCCAACATGATGTATTACAGGATAGTCCAAACTGTATTGTTTGCTGGGGGCCGCCATAGTCGCGAAGGAAAGAAGAGAAAAGTTTAAGACAGACAAGCTGGGCGTACTTCATCGAAATTGCCCCACACTTCGTGACGCTTCACCGTGCTACTTCAGACCAACTTCCAAGCTTGGAGCACGATGGATTCGCAGAATGTCCATCGAAAACAGGTTAAATAACGCAAATAGGTACCTAAACAATTCACTAGCCTAATCAGTGATCGGCAAGACGTTCCAAAAGAAGATGAATTCAGCCTTCCAGATAGCGTGCGAGGCAAAGCCGCCTTGGTCTGTATCAGCGTGCGCGTACATGGCACGTTCTAAGCAGAAAATCTTGTTTCCACTGAGGCACTCATCACCGTGCCCGCAGGAGTTGTGCAAATATCCCCAGCCAGCACGGTCGCCCCTGCTTGCGATATCAATTTCTGACTCTGCAGCTTTTGAGAAAGGAGGACTTACTGTTTGAAGGTGGTGACCTGGGAGCCAACGTCCTGCACGACGCCAATGCCCTCATGGCTGAGAACGATTTCAGAAGTCTTGTAGTGCAGATCTGTGCCACAAAGACTGGCGTGAGTGATCTTCAGGAGCACTTCGTCAGGCTTGAGACCGTCTCTGTGAGTTGTCGACTGAACAATCTTCTCGCTGGAGGAGCCTTTGAAGACGGTGAAGCCTGTCATGGTGAATGATAAATTATGAGGAGTTTTGAACTGAGATGGGCGAGATGAGAAAGAGGGATATGCTAGAGAGTAAGCACGGGGGGTTTTATCTGAGGCTGACGTTGCAACTCTAAACGTGGACGGTTGTAGGTAGAATCTCATCTCGAACGAGTTCAAGAGGCCAAATTAGATTGTAAGCCGTTTTACTGAAAAAATTAACGAACCTATCGGTAGGGGATTTGTACGACCTACTTACTTATGGGCGCATCGCAAAGGTCTTGAGTAGGTGAGCTGTAGATTGTTATCAATTGGAAAGGAAGTGCTTACAAGACCAGGTTTACCGCTTCAGTTGCTTTCCAGATCCCACCCCAATCATCAACTGGCACGAGGTTGAGCAGTAGCCCGAGTGTCTACGCAGGTATGCTGGCCAAATTACTTATAGCAGAGGCATGAACGGCGTGCACGCCGGATTATCTAATTGTAACATCAACTAATCGCCATCAACCAATCTCACACCGAACACCAACCAATCCTATCGTCTAATCAGGTAGTACTATACCAGTGACCACCGCACCGGCCATCTCCGCCATCCACGTCGTGCCGAACTTCACCGACTGACTGCCAGAGTCCCTGCATATGCATGTATAGCTTCTGCATTGTTGATTCGCTCCTCGAGAACGCGGAGCACCCGGAAACGGCTTTGCGCGAGACATGTATCACGCGCGGAAGAGTTGGAGAGGGATTGATAAGAGCTCTGGGGTGTTGATATGAGATACGTTTCGGGTGTGTTCCTATGGTTCATATATATTTGGTTGTTCGTACCTCCCGTTGCCTCAGTTGTTGTTTACTAACCGCCAAAACTTTACCACTATTGGTATCCCTCTCAGCCTTACGAGAATCTGGACTTCGCGCTCAGTCACGCAGCTCCAGACAGCCGTACAGGCGCATGCAGTTCAACCATGGGTTATAAATGAAGCTGGATGCAGCTGTGCAAATCGATGCCATGCCGATGCACGAACAGCATCGTCATACGACCACCGAATTCACCACTCGCTTACACCCATCCTCGAATAGTATGGCCCTAATCTCAAATGATCCCAGTTGGTGGCGGCTTATTGATGCGAGTTGTATTTCCAGCTATTTCATAGGTTCGTTAGAGAACTCGTCAGATGACGACGACGACGTTTTGATCTAACCTTGGTTGGGGTGAGTAAGGTAGGTTCAAAGAACCGCTGATGTCCTCGTAGACTTTCCTAGCCCTCACATTCGCATAAGAGGTAGGTCGATGCCTTGCCGGAACAGCCATTTTTCTAATGATGATTTTTAGGTCAAACTGATCTGGGCGAGAAGACTCCCGGATCAGAAGAACAGCGTGAAAATACAGAGATGATGTATGCGGCACTAAGTTGGATGGTCGTGGTCGTAATTGCAATGCTGAGCGGCGAGTCATCCACCTGCAATATCAGTGATGTTGACGCGACTGAAATATCACACAAGTCATCATGATCGCTCGGTTGCATGCCATGTATCAGCGATCCAGAACGGTGCTGACATTTCTCGTTGTGTTCCTGGCTGTCAATATCGTCAGTGGAGTTATTGTCGCACTGTCAATGAGGAATGTGTCAGGGGGTAAACTTTAATCATGGATGAAAGACTTCAGTGCATGAGGCTCATTTACGAACCAGAGGAGCTCACTCTCTCCGGCACCTATCAGTGCACTATTGACTATGGGGGACCTGGGTTCCATACCTTAGTCTTGATTGCTGCGAAACACTTCCATGAAGTACGACGATCATCGACAGGATGGATTATTGGGGACGGGAACTCAGATTTAAATTGGCAATGGGCATTCTTTCACTTTCCGAGCTCGTGTACATGTTTGTGTTGAGACCACGCCTGATCCTTGGCGTTCGAGAATGCAACGCTCGTGGACGGCTCGGATGCAGGAACAGCCATGACTTTAAGTACTTTCCGAGAGCTCGTGCATGTGTCAACTAGCACTAACGTGTAGTACGGGAAATCCTCGATATGAACACTTGGCGGGTATTGTGCAGAGAGCGGGAGAATGATGTGGTACAGGACCAAGAATGGCGTCCTGATGGGCGTCTTAAACGATTATGATCTCTCATCGTTGGTGATTACGCCGGGCCCTCAGGGAAACGAGCGCACAGGCACAGTGCCATTCATGGCGTTCGACCTTCTCACCCCAGAGGGTCAGAGTGGCAACGTCGAACACTTGTACCATCATGATCTCGAGTCGTTCATGTGGGTTCTCGTCTGGGTTTGCTTGCGTTACAGGAATAGAGTTCTCTTACCACGGCAAACTCGCCCTTTCGATGAATGGGCAACGGTCGGCGCCGTGGCGTGCGGCAAGGAGAAATTATCGTTTCAAAATAATTTTTTGGATTTCGAAACCGCACCCCTTCACATCGACCCACGCATGTGGCATTTGGTTGCGCAGTGTTTGCAGGTGCTTAAACTGGATAATGACCGTCGACAAGCCCTCAAGTTTGACCAGCAATTCCTACGATTGACAACAGGAGGCGAGCACATGCATGCCGAGCAAATTGAATTGGATGTCGATTATTTGCTACAGAAGTTTACATGTACCCAGAGCTGGATTAGGCGAGCCTATGTCGGACATAGCCCTATTCGAGTGCGGGGGGCTTGCTCCCGGTTTGACTATCGTAAGTGTAATGTAAATCTATTGTGTGTGGTGCAACACGTACTCCGTTGGCATGATGTCGGGCAAAGGCCGACGCCAACTTTGTACAAGGGGAAATTGCTGTGGTGGTGGGTGCGTGAGTGAAGTAAAAAGGGGGTAGCGTGGTTGGGTTAGATATGCTTGCAGCTGTTGCGCAGCGCTGGTTTTCGTGTTTTGGTCGAGCTTAGTAGCCATTGGGGACATGCTCTCATCCTTCTATTCTCCTCTCTGCGACCTCTGTTCCAACAGTGATTCTCGGCCTGCTGCTGCTAGTCGACACATGCACGCACTCCTGGAAAAAAATTGAAGCCATGACGGTCCCTGCATCGGAGTCAGCCACGAGCGTAGCGTTATATTCTCGAACGTCGAGGATCAGGCGTGATCCCAGCACACATATCAGGGCCCGCACGGACTCCTGGGAAACCGCAACATAAATCTGAGATCTGATGGAATATGCGTCCTATGGAAATGATGAACCGTGGTCGCACGCAGGAGTCAGTGACAAAACGGCATACTGCTAAGATGGTCGGAGACAAATAACCGAGGTTGAAGCAAGAAACAGCAACAACGCTAGCACATGCTAAATTTCAGCAGAAAAAGGGAACGACATTTAGATCATGAGCTCACCTTGCAAAGTAAACCACGTGAGTTTTAATTAACACCGCGAAACAGTCTCCGATAATCCCTCCTGCTGATTGTCGCCGCAGTTCACGGACGTGTTTTACGGCAATCCAGAGTGCGAAACACAATGCAAGGACCTCCCATACAATGGTGAGTATCCATATTATGAGACTGAAAGAGAAGCCGTCTCCCCCAAAGCTAACAGTGCAGTGATAGGTGCCGGAGAGAACCAATTCCTCTGGTATTTGCTAATGAGCCTCATGCACTTGAGTTTTTCATTCATAATTAAACTTACCTCCTGAAAAATTCCTCGATGATACTGCGGCAATCACTACGTAGACGACGTTGATAGCCAAGAATGTGACAACAAGAAATATCAGCACCCTTCTGGATCGTTGGTACATGGCATATAACCGAGCGATCATGATGACTTGCATAATGTTTCAATCAAGTCAATGTCACAGAGGTATTGCAGCTGCGTAGCTCACCGCCCAGCATTGCATTTATGACGAAAAACAGAAAATCTAGCGTGACGTTCATAATAGGACCTGACAAATCCAGTTAGCGATCAGCCTCGGAGGATCACACCTCGAAACAGACTCACAGCTGCGGCAGTCATTATATTGAGCTAACAAGCTAGTCGAGGACCTCACTCACCCCTACTTGGGCGCACAGTTGATTGAACAAGAATGACGGGCATCGATGCAGAGTACTCACTGCAGCTGTCACGGAGATTGTCGGAACAAATACTTGTATTCCGCTGATCAGAATAAACAAATCAGTGGTTTTGAGGAGACATACTCGGTATGTTGATACTGATCGCGAAAGATGGCTAGTTAGCACAACGCAAATTTCTTAGCCTTCCAAACATACGCAGCATATATTATCCCAAGATAGCGCACCTAGAATTTCCAAGTAAGCACAAGCTGCCAATCACACTTATAATGCAAGCTACGTACGCTGAGGTATAGGACAGTCATCAGGGACCAGCGTTGCCTCTGTCACGAATCAATTGTATTTCCACGCTGCTCGTTTAACGTGGGACTCCGCTCACCCAGACTAGTTCAAACTATAGAATAATTCTTAGCGCGAAGCCCGCTCTGGTAATGGCATAAACCTACCTCTTGTCCGATTGTCAGTGCTGGAAATACCATGAGGATATCAACGGTTCTGTGATACTATATTGCTCACCCCAATCATACAACACCCCAGCAGAGGTGGCTACTGCGAAAGCGCAACCATTGACCAAGGTTAGATTCGCCGTGATCATCCAACTTGGATCTACACGAACCTACGAAATAGCTGGCGATACGACTCGCATTAATGAACGGCCACCAACTGGGATCATTTGAGACTAGGGTCATACTATTCGAGGAAGAGCGTGAGCGAGTGGCGAACTTGGTGGACGGACGACAATGGCGTTCGTGCTAGATATACGACCGTCCAGTGCCTTGAGTGCCAAAATTAGCATCATAGAGATGATATTCGGTCAAGTAGAAAGTTGCACCAGGCTATCGTATCACACTGTGCATGCCAAAAATGGTTCTGATGTAAACCAAACTGCACTGAATAATGCATCGTGCAGACTGTGCAGTTGATGCACTCATGATGGCAACGCATCAATTTTCACAGCCAGGTACATCACGGAGTTAAGATCCTGCACTATTCCCGTCCGGTCGGCCGCACTCTCGTGTAGGGGCGAGCGACATTCTTGACGAGCTGGTTGGTTCAATATAATGACTACTACAGCTGTGAGCTTTTCTTAAGTGTCCGGGGATCCTCCGAGACTGACTGTTAACTAGATTTGTCAAGCGAGATGATGTACGCGGCACTAAGTTGGATGATGGCCGTCGTATGCTGAGCGCCGAGCGGTGAGCCATGCAGCTGCAATGCCTCGGTGATGCTGACCTGACTGAAACATCATACAAGTCGCCTTGATCGCTTGGTTGCATCCCATGTGTCAGCGATCCAGAATGGTGCTGATATTCCTCGTTGACATGTTCCTTGCTGTCAACACTGTCAGTTGGGTCATCGTTGCACTGTCAATGAGGAATGTGCCAGGGGGAAAGCTTTAAACATGGATGAATAACATCAGTACACGAGGCCCATTCACGAATCAGAGGAGCTCATTCTCTCCAGCACTTATCGGTGCACTATCGACTATGGGGGAGCTGGCGTACGTCTGGATTCCGTAGCTTGGATACTCAGCACTGTATGGGAGGTCGTCGCACTGCGTCTCGCAGCCTGGATTTCTGTTAAAGATTTCCGTGAACTACGACGATCATCGACGGGATTGATTATCGGGGAGTAAGTATGTCGTGGTGTTGATGGAAGCTCACTTATAATGCGAATGTGGTTATCTTTTTCCGGTGATCTTCCACACGTGTTAGCTTGGCTGCAGTTTCTTGCTTCAACCTCGGTTATTTGTCTCCAACGGTCTCAGTGGCACATCGCCCTGTCGCTGACATCTGCATGCGAGCACGGTTCATCATTTCTATAGGACGCATTTTCCATGGAAACTCAGATTTATATTGGCATTGGAGGTCGTGCGGATGTTCGTACTGGGACTACGCATAACGCTAAGCTCGTGGACGACTCCGATGTAGGGACCACCATGACTTCAATTACTTTCCAACAGCCCGTACATATTATGTCTACTGGCACTTCGGTGAGTGCTTTTTCATTCGTCCGATGGTCGTGCTCATCCCATGTTTTTCGCAGATGATATCGTCTGGATCTGGTATTATGATCGGCAGGGGACCATTCAATGCTCGGGCATCGACTTCATCGACGATCTCCCCCGATTCACGGTGCTGTTATATGCGTTCCAATGATTCGACCTTGAGGATTGGAGTCGAAACCAGCACTTCAAGGAAGTGAAGGAAGGGAAACGCGCCAAGGAAGGTGTGCTCAGATTCGACCTTAGACCCGATGATCTTGGAGACGCGCAGCTTGGAGACACGGAGCTTGGAGGCGTGGATCTCGAGATTCACACCAGCGACGAAGAAAGAGTGACTCACTACGGACTGAAAGGACGCGCCACGAACATGTTCCCTGTCACTAGTGAAGCACTCGCGAAGAAATTCCCCAAGATCGAGGAAGATGGGATGGTGGCGAAAATCTTCTGGGCAGAGGAGCAACGGACCAGCGAGCCGGAGATCTTATCCACGGTTTTCGACATCGTTGACAAGGAGCAAGAGATAGTGAAAGGCCATGTTCCTCGGCTGCTTTGGCACTGCAAGGTCAAGACTCCCACGTCGACAGTCCGATAAGCCCTCGGCCTTGTAGAACCGACCAAGGGCAGTCGCGTCCTCTACATCCTCGTCTTCCGCAAGCTCCGACCGATCACCGAGCTCGATGGTGAAGACTTTTTCACTGTATGGCGTCAGTGCATCTTATGTACGTGGTTTGTCGCATTTATGTCGATTTTCATTGAAAAAAATGCACAGGCCATCTTGCTCTCTGGATGAGAGGGAGATATCAGCCCTGCCAATATGATGCATTACAGGACCAAAAATGGCGTCCTGATGGGCGTCTTAAATTATTATGATCTGTCATCGTTGGCGAATACGCCGGGCCCTCAGGGCAACGACCTCACGGGCACAGTGCCATTCATAGCGCTTACTCTTCACTCGCTTCTACAGCGTAACAATCGCGAGTTTTCAACAGGGAAAGGCACCGAAGGACCTCCAGGGCGTACGCTGTGCACGCGGAACCGGTACAAACACCTATACCCCTCCTTTGCCCCAGTTAGCCCCAGTTAGCACGGCGATTCCAAAGTCCAGATCTAGATCCCGCACCTCCTGGCGCACGGGAAACGTTTAGATGTTCGAAGGCGCGTGGATATCATAAGCAAATGATGCCAAGCGGATGAGCGCACGTCTATGGGAAGCGTAGCCGCGTGGGTGGGAAGCGTAGCCGCGTGGGTGGGCAGCTAGTTTCATTAGCGATACAACAAGATATTGGTGGGTTTCCCCAGACCTAATTCTCTTTTAGATCCCCATCGGAACGTCAAATAACATATATATATATACCACGGCAGAACTTGGAATGAAAACAATCTCTCCTGATCCCGACGAGTGTTATAGTTAATCACATCGAACATCTTCCGTGCTACACACTGCTGCTAGTTGACACATACACGCGCTCCTGGAAAAAAATCGAAGGCATGACGGTTCCTGCATCGGAGTCAGCCACGAGCGTAGCGTGATACTCTCGAACGCCAAGGATCAGGCGTGATCCTAGCACACATATCAGGTCCCGCTCGAACACCCGAAAAAAAACCAGAGATCCGGTGGAAGATGCGTCCTATATAAATGATGAACCGTGGTCGCATGCAGGGGTCAGTGACGAAACGACATACCGCTGAGATTGTTAGAGACAGATAACCGAGGTTGAAGCAAGAAGCAGCAACAAAGCTAGCACATGCTAAACTTCAGCAGAAAAAGAGAACGACATTCACATTATGAGCTCACCTTGCAAAGTAAACCACGTGAGTTTTAATTAACACCGTGAAACAGTCTCCGATAATCCCTCTCGCTGATTGTCGCCGCAGTTCACGGACGTGTTTTACAACAATCCAGACTGCGAAACACAATGCAAGGACCTCCCATACAATGATGAGTATCCATATTATGAGACTGAAAGAGAAGTCGTCTCCCCCTATGCTAACAGTGCAGTGATAGGTGCCGGAGAGAACCAATTCCTCTGGTATTTGCTAATGAGCTTCATGCACTTGAGTTTTTCATTCATAATTAAACTTACCTCCTGAAAAATTCCTCAATGATACTGCGGCAATCACTACGTAGACGATGTTGATAGCCAAGAATGTGACAACAAGAAATATCAGCACCCTTCTGGATCGTTGGTACATGGCATATAACCGAGCGATCATGATGACTTGCATAATGTTTCAATCAAGTCAATGTCACAGAAGTATTGCAGCTGCGTAGCTCACCGCCCAGCATTGCATTTATGACGAAAAACAGAAAATCTAGCATGATGTTCATAATAGGACCTGACAAATCCAGTTAGCGATCAGCCTCGGAGGATCACACCTCGAAACAGACTCACAGCTGCGGCAGTCATTATATTGAGCTAACAAGCTAGTCGAGGACCTCACTCACCCCTACTTGGGAGCACAGTTGATTGAACAAGAATGACGGGCATCGATGCAGAGTACTCACTGCAGCGGTCACGGAGATTGTCGGAACAAATACTTGTATTCCGCCGGTCAGAATAAACAAAACAGTGATTTTGAGGAGACATACTCGGTATGTTGATACTGATCGCGAAAGATGGCTGGTTAGCACAACGCAAATTTCTTAGCCTTCCAAACATACACAGCATATATTATCCCAAGATAGCGCACCTAGGAGATTTCCAAGTAAGCACAAGCTGCCAATCACACTTATAATGCAAGCTACGTACGCTGAGGTATAGGACAGTCATCAGGGACCAGCGTTGCCTCTGTCGCGAATTTGTTTAGTGCGCTGTTCGTCTGACATGGGACTCTGCTCACCCAGACTAGTTCAAGCTATAAAATAATTCTTAGCGAGAAGCTCGCTCTGGTAATGGCATAAACCTACCTCTTGTCCGATTGTCAGTGCTGGAAAAACCATAAGGATATCGAAGGTTATGTGATACTATATTGCTTACCCCAATCATACATCATCCCAGCAGAGGCGGCAACTGCGAAAGCGCAACCATTGACCAAGGTTAGATTCGCCGTGATCATCCGACTTGGCTCTACACAAACCTACGAAATAGCTGGCGATACGACTCGCATTAATGAACGGCCACCAACTGGGATCATTTGAAACTAGGGTCATACTATTCGAGGACGAGCGTGAGCGAGCGGCGAACTTGGCGGACGGGCGACGATGGCGTTCGTGCTAGATATACGACCGTCCAGCGCCTTTAGTGCCAAAATTAGCATCATAGAGATGATATTCGGTCCTGTCCCGATTGACCGAAGTAAGTCTTTTCGCATGATGTCAAGTAGAAAGTTGAGGGACCTGGTTGTTTCCGATGCCATTGCGTGATAAAGTTCTTGCCGCGCTTGCCAGTGGCATCACTTAAGAAGCATCAATTCGGAAATCACGTAGTTTGTTCCTGGTCACCTAGGTGTGATGTGACGGTGGCGTCTAGACTCGATGATTCTCGATGAGCATTAGCACTTTCTCAGCCTCACTCTTAGGGCGCAGGCCTGGGACGACTGTAACAACTCCTTCAAGGCTACTCAACGAGGTGTTGTTCTGTCCGCAAGACAGAATTGAAGTCAAACATGAGAAATATGGGTCCAAACGAAGCAGACAGATGATAACTTACCTGGGACGCCAACTGGAACACCCCTCCTCTCCTAGCACATATCTCGATACCCGATCTCCCTAGCCCTCCTCGTCCTCAGCATCATACGCGCTGCCTCGGACATCAGGCTATCGCATCGTATGCATGCCAAAAATGGATCTGATGCAAACCACACTGCACTGAATAATGCGTCGTGCAGACTGTGCAGTTGATGCGCTCATGATGGTAATGCATCAATTTTCACAGCCAGGTACATCACGAATCACGATGGTGATTGATATCTGGTAAACATGTGACGCCATCCCGAGATCAAGACGGGAATGACAGGGCATAGGATGGCACATGGGAGCTCACAAGACGACTCGGATCACTTGCACGCAGATAACTTACCTCAACTTGGGACGCTGCTTTCCTCCTTCCAAGTCTTCTGGATCGGTCGCTCCATGTGCGCCTCCTCGCTCTCTGCCTCGGTCATCAGGCTATAACGTCATTACTCTCAATCACGAGGTTGTGTGCCATATGTGCCCTAGTGGGCACTCTGTGAGCCCGTACATAACAGGTTCAGGCTTCTTTGAGAATCTATTTGTCCTGTTTTTCGCATTTACAGTTGTAGCACTGAAGTTGTACAATACTAATGTAGCAAGTCTCAAGACGGTGCTTGGATCTTTGACCGAGAAGTGGATCGGCATCATTATCCGATATTCTCACAGGCTACACACTGCGCATCTTTCTTCTCGTTCTGGGATAACGCTATGGTCCACACTGCAATTGCTCTGTCCCGTCAATCTTCTCCTATCCGTTTCTAGCGATGGGTGAAGACATAGTCCAGATTTTCAACTCCCGAGCGCAGCATAGGCAGTGCTCAATGCTTCGGCTTTAAGGTCCAAAATCGCCATCGCTTACGAAATCTATCTCGAGAGGACTCAGAGACAACGGGACGATGAACGTTTCGGTCAAGTCAGAGTTGAGTCCACCGGAAGTTCGAGTTGCCTCCCAGTTTTACAATATGTTCATTTGACAGCTTAAGTATATACAGCATATGCTATGCAGGAGTCAAGCGCCCAAGTCTCATTTGCCAGTGTCCACCGGCTCGCATTGCGTGACCCCGCCAGTCGACATTTTCAATACCACATGGTGAGTTCATGACATAGCGCCGCTCCAGAAACTCAGATGGGCGCCGACTCGTGTCACCACGTTGTAGGAAGACATTGCATACTCATTATTTGGCATCTTCGGCATGTATCCTCCTGTTCTTAATCGCGAAAAGAAGTAAATGCACTTGGGACGGCTCTCGCAGGAAATCGTGGCTTGGTCGGGCGACATTAGTTCCCTGCCCTGGGTCGGAAAATCATCCGAATTCAATAGTTGACTGCTAGCTGACATCAAATTGTACCAAGATCTGCCATACACGCCGTCGTCTGTCTGAAGATGAGATTCAGACATCAGTCTCCTCACTGCAAATACTATGGCTGTGGAATTGACATCGAAACTTTACACCCTGCTTGACAACCTGGGCTTTCCTCACTGCCGACTCCACTTACATTCGAATTCCTTCTCACCGAAGTCAGACGGAGGCCTGTTCAGGAGCAGATGTATGGCACGTATGGAGTCAAGACAGACTGGTTTCATGACCTGCTGATCACCATGGAAGACAAGCTGATTCCCTTCTCGCCAGCAAGACCCATTCGGCAGACATTATTTCTCGTACGTCCATGGAATCGTTATTTCCTCGAGCTGCCTGATTATGCAGGTGACACGCATAGCATGGAAGATTGATCCGTTTCCGTGTCTCCTAGCTGGTCTACTAGAGACAGCGGTCAGTCTGATTCGTAATATCACGAGCGTTGCAATTGACCGTTTGCCTTGGACAGCCTTTCGGCGCACAAGTGAAAGACATGGCCTCTGTTCCCAACACGACGGACGCCAAGATATTGTAGCTGTGAGCACAGATTTCTATGAGAAGTTCTCATTTGTACGCTGATAGTACCTGTACACACAGATATCCCTTCATACTGGTATTGTATCCTGGCTTAGAATAAGAAAGCTAGTCAAGCATCTTTCAGCACCCAGAGTAACTTCCCACCGACTAGTACTGTGGATTGTGTTTGAAATATGTAGCGCAATCTGTTCTCAAACACCGTCACGCCGATTTCTTGACGATCATTTCAGGATCTTCGATACTGTTGTATCTCTACTCATTTGCTCAAATCTACTCGTGCATGAACGACATGGCCTCGAAAATGGTGCAAGAAAACTGCGGTTCCTTTCTAATGCGATGGTCCAAATTCTATTATTTACTGGGGGCCGCCATAGTCGTGAAGGAAAGAAGAGAAAAGTTTAAGACAGACAAGCTGGGCGCACTTTGCGACCGTCGAAATTGCCCTACACTTCGTGACGCTTTGCTGTGCTACTTCAGACCAAGGATGTCCATCGAAAACAGGTTAAACAACGCAAACAGGTACCTAAATAATTCACTAGCCTAATCAGTGATCGGCAAGAAGTTCCAAAAGTAACCTGATAACCATACTTGTGGCTATGCCACTAAACTAACGTCGACGTGTGAATTCGAACAATAATGCCGCTAGTACTGGCAGAATAATCGACACCAACGATGGTCGTTGGTCACCGGCACCGTCCATCCGGGTCCACTCGGGTGTCTTGGTCTCTTCGGAAGCTTCTTCCTCGCGTAGTCTGGCTTCATGCTGCTGTCGTGCGCGTGCATATTCTTCGGCCTTCCTAGCCAATGCAGCTTCGCGCTCTCGGACCATCTCCAGTCGCACTCGAGCCAGTTGTTCCTCGTGTTGTCGTGCTAGCTCTTCCTGTCCAAGGAGATGGATCCGGGCGCTTTCCTGCACCTGCTGCGCCGTGGCACTCTCGGCCGCCACAATTCGAGCCTCAAGGCGTGCGCATTCAGCAGCGAACTCAGCTGCCATACGCTGGGATGCTTGCTCGATGCGCAGACATTCCTGCTGCCTTTTCTCAAGCTCTTTTTGAAGTTCGCCCCTCGTCTCCTCGTCTCGGGCGCGCATAGCGGCCATATCTGCTCTGAGATTACTGATTTCCTCATTGTGCCTTTCCGCTTGCTGGTTGAGGGCGCGCCTGAGCTCAGAGCCGGCAGCGGTTTTCTCGATGGGCTTGTGCTCGTCGATGATTTCTTGTTGAATGCGGAGCACAGCCGGGTGCTTATTGATGAGATAACGGAGAATGGTATGTGCAGACTCGAGGGTTCCCTCATGACGGAGCAGCTGAGCTCCCTTCTCGAGCACGGGCTTAAAGAATTTGTTTTTGCTCGCGAGCTCGGACTCTCTGGCCTCGCCAGTCTCGCGTTTCACCTCGGACCACATGTTGGTCACGATGAGAACGTTATTGAGCGAGCTCTCTCCGCAGAGCTCGCGGAAGATCTTGAAGTTGCGCTGGGATATACTGCCCATCTTGAAGTCGGAAATACGGTGCAGGTATATGATGCCTGCGAGCCTGGTCCCTTGCTCGTAGCTGAAGAAACACTTAGCCCAAGGAAATCTATTGCACTGAAATTACGTACGTCTTGGAGAGATATGCGGCGATCATGGTCAAAATGTCCGTATCACTGCGGCTCGTATCATCAAACCCCGGTGTATCGAGTAGGGTCACACTACGTTCGCCGACGACAAACGCCCGTGAAGTTCGCACCTCGCTGGTGCAACTCTCTAAGCTATCACTAACAGGAAGATCCGACTTGCTAGCCTTGTTGATAAACTGTGTCCGGGCAAGAATGATCAACATAGTAGTTCAGGGCAAAGAGACCGTGCATACCGTGGATTTACCACTCCCAGTTGCACCCATGACGCTAAAAAGATTGTCAACGCGTTAGCCTGAAGACATGGAAGGTACGTTACGCAATCACGATTTCTCTGTTTGGGTTCGCCATCATAGCTCAGGAATTAGCAGATGAGTCGATCGATGCAAGAGGTCATATACTGAGACGGTCAATACGTTGTGCAGACACTTTGGATGATGCGAGGAATGCGGGGGTTTATATACGCCTGCGGGCTTATCACGCACCCACTTCTTGCAACAGCATGGTCTTCACCCTCGAGACCTGGTCAGCCCCCTAATGTACCTGAGCCCTACCTCGTTGCTTGGTGCTCTACTTCGATCATCACAGAATGAATCTCTGTGAGCATGCCGAGCAGCCTCGCGTTGTCCTCGCTGAGCGCAATCTCAGTCCATTCTTGAGTTGCGTCTCTGTGATGTTGGGTGGCACGTTGCTAATTAAAGCTTCTCCCAATGCGAAGTATCCTGCAAGATCAAGCCGTTTCATCGTTCGATTTCCTGTACTTAGCGGTAAATAGCGGTCGAAGCCTCGACTCACTTGAAGGCCCGAAGGTGATCTGAAAACAGGTTACACCAACTGACTACTTCTGGCTATAGAAAGCCAGACCACCGTGCTCAACTTCTGAGACTTCTACCTCCCAGAACCTGCCTAATTCTTCTATTAACCTCCAACGCCCTGACATGCGCCCGCCGGAAAGGCCTCCCATCGACTTGCAAGCTTGTAGCACGACGGATTTCAGAAAAACACTTGGCGTTCCAGAACCGACCAGGGGCCATCGTATGCTCTACATCATCGTATTCCGCAAGCTCCAACCCATCACAGAGCTCCATGGCGAAGACCTGTTCAACATGTGGCATCAATGCATCTTGGGTATTGTGGTTCATTGCATTTATTGGCTCTCCGTTAAAATAGCGCGCTGCAGGCCACCGTGATCTCTGAAAGGGAGGGATCCATCATCGCCCTGGCAACATGACGCATTACAAGATACAACGCCTGATGGGTTTTGTAAAGAACTATAAATCAGGATACAGGATGTATCTTCGTTGTCGACTGCATCGGGTCCTGAGGGCAATGAGCACACGGGCACGGTGCTGTTCATGGTACTTGACCTTCTCACCCCAGAGGGTCAAGACTCATTCAGGCGAAGTCAAACACTTGTACCGTCATGATCTCGAGTCCGTCATCTGGGTTCTCATCTGGGTTTCATTGCGGTACATGAATGGAGGTATCCTGCCACCGGAAACTCGCCCTTTTGATTCATAGGCAACTGTAGTCGCCGTGGCGTGTGGCACGGAGAAATTATTGTTTCTAATCTGTTGTTCGAAATATGAACTGTCGGACATCGAACCTTGCGGACTGTTTTCAGGCGCTTAAACTGGACGCCGACCGTCGACAAGCCCTCGAATTTAAACAGCGACGATCAAACCCAGGAGCGAGCGAGCAGACGCATGCGGAGCAAATTTGATTGGATGTTGATTATTTCCCAGAGCTGGGTTATACATAGCAAAAGTTCATCGTGATTTTCGAGGTGGTTAGACTGCACTACCTAGTACCCACAGTCTTCTGTGTTTCGATAGTTGTAGCTTTCCGTCGTATACAATACAAGTGGTACTGATGTGACAGGAAATTGATCTAGAGAGGTAGGTCATCGTAAGTTATGTTCCTGCCTTCTTGAAAGTCAAGGTTGTGCGGGGGGTGCAGTGTGTTCAGTACTTATACGTACTTGGACTTCAAGGAAGCGACTCAGACATTGAAGAGGTGGGATGCGAACGAAGGAACGACTATCTTCATTCGTCTATGGTTTGTCCAGGGGACTGGGAAAACTACAATATTGATCCTAACGAGGCTGATTTCCGCAGAGAGATTGCGCCGCACCGAGCAAATGGTCTACACTCTGTTATGTACTGGGGGTTGTCATAGTCGCGAAGGAAAGAAGAGGAAAGACTGACAAGCTGGGTGCACTCTGCGACCGAGGCTCGGAATTTCCCCATATGTCAGGGCCCCGGAGTGGCCGTTCCAACAATTCGTGACGCTTCACCTACCTCACACCAACTTGCAAGCTTGTAGCACGATGGATTCACGAAAAACACTTTGCGTTCCAGAACCAATTAGGGGCCGTCGTATGCTCCACATCCGCGTATTCCACAAGCTCCGGCCCATCACTGTGCTCCACGGCAAAGACCTTTTCATCGTCTGGCGTTATTGCATCTTATGTATAGTGATTCATCTCATTTATTGGCTCTCTCCGTTAAAATAGCGCATTGCAGGCCATATTGCTCTCTGGAAGGGAGGGGTCTATCATCAAGATGTTAGACCTGGCAACATGATGTGCTACAAGAAAAAAAACACCCTAATGGGTTTTTTAAACGACTACGATCTATCTTCGTTGTCGAGCGCAGCAGGTCCCGAGGGTAACGAGCGCATGGGCGCAGTGCCGTTCATGGCGCTTGACCTTCTCACCCCAAAGGGTCAACGAGGCGAAGTCAAATGCTTATACCGCCATGCTCTCGAATCCTTCATGTGGGTTCTCGTCTGGGTTTCCTTGCGGTATAGGAATGGAGTTCTCCTACCACCGGAAACTCGCCTTTGCGATTCATGGGCAAATACGGACCTCCATGCATGTGCCGTGGAGAAGTACTATTTTTTGTGTCACTGTTTCGAGTTCGACCCCGATGGCATTGACCCGCTTATGTGGAAGTTGGTTTTGCACTGTCTATTCGTGCTTGATACGGAAGCTCACAATCGGCAGTTGAAAAATGTACGGCGATTCCGGGCCAGAAGAGCAGGCGAAGAGACAAATGCCGAGGAATCAGAGTTAGATGTTGATGATTTTTTACACAAATTTACAAGTACCAAGAGCTGGGTTCAGCTCAGCGACAGTTTACGGTGATTTTCTTTACTTGTTTAGACTATACTACATGCGGTCTTCTGTGTTTCGCTTTACAACCCAGCTACATCGACCGTGCTCTAATATCAACTAGTATTTTTGAACTTGGCATTAGCCTCAACGCGTCGGAGTCACGTGTCCTGAAAATCAAGTGATGCAAGGCGTACGACACATTTTCAACGAACGTTAACGGCCAATGAGACATCACTCCAAAGGAGAATGCATTGATATCAACGTAAGTATCCCGATACGAGAAATAAAAGAGATAAAATAGCAAACACAGAACAAAGAACGACTCCAAAGAAATAGTCAACGGATACAATATATCATATGTACAACCCTCTCTTCGCTCGCTTCTAGGTCATAACAGTCATGAATTTTCAACAGGGAAAGGTAACGCAGAACTTCCAGGGCGTACGCCATGCACGCGGAACCGGTACAAACACGTATACCCCTCCTTGCCCCAGTTATCCTTGATAACAAGCGCCACGATACCAAAGTCCAGATCTAGATCGCGAACCTCTTGGCGCACGGGGAAGGTTTGGATGTTCGAAGGCGCGTGGATATCATATGTGAACGATGCCAAACGGATGAAAGGCACGTCCCTCGGAAGCGTAGGCGCATAGTCGTCTTCCACATCCGCTTCGGAATATGCCTCGCCAGCTTCTCTCGCAGCCTCCCGGCGCGCAGCCTGTTCTTCGCGCCATGCTGCTACTTTTGCCAAATTGTCCTCGCCTTCTACTTGGCCCCATACTTCCATGTCTTTGGGAGCTGTGCTGAGATCGAAAGCGACTTCTTTGGCGACGTGGTCGATGGTGATGTCTGAGATGACAGCAGGGAAGGCGAGCATCACGCCTAATTGACCGTAGGACCCCGTCATGGGCCAGCAATTTCCGCTGTGCAAATCCTGGTGCAAAGCGGTTATGGGTGATCGGCCGACTTCATACCCATGACCAGTAATGAGACCCAATATCTGCTTCTGCAGCGTGCTAGGGCGCAATTCAAGCGTGCTACTCGTGAGATGGGGGATAGGACGTGCACCACCAGAATGGAGCGCGAAATCGGGACGGGAGATGATGTCTTGAGTCCCATATCGTGCGATGGCGTTGTCGACGAGCTGGGAGATGAGGGAAGTGACGTCGGAGCCATCTGTTGATTTGATGGTCAGACCAGCACCGGTGCCAACAGTCGATGCTAGCTTGGACCACCAGGCGGGTCCAGAAGGTAGGTTTACTGGGGCTTGCGCAGCATTCTTGGCTTGCTCCAGGGCGTCCTTTACACCACCCTCCACGCCTCCGAGCCGCTCCTCCAGAATTCTCAACTTAGCCCGTGCCTCCTCATCGCTAGTAGAAGGTGGCGCTGAAATCACAGTCTCCCTAGGCGCAGATTCCACAGCACTTAGCTGAGAGTGCAACGCTTGAATCTCCCGTCTAAGGTCAACGATCCCTTGACTCGAAGACGACTTGAGATGAGCTTCGGTGTCAGAAACACGCTTGGCCTCGTCACGAATGCGCGCTTCGAGAGCGAAAATTCGGGTGACGACATCTCCGTGTGCACGCGCCTCGAGATCTTGTTGGGCACGGGCACGTTGTTGGTCAAGGGAAAGACCAGACAGAGCAGCTTCAATATTTTGAAGCCTGACGCTAAGTTCATCGAGGTTTGAGATCGGCGTGTCGGGTGCGTAATACTGGCGTTGGGGCGAGCGAATGGGTAGCATTTGAAGGATGGGATCGTGGAGCTGATACCAAGCGGCATAGAAAGCTGCTGCAAGGAAAAGATATTTGGCAAGGGTGATGAATGGTCCCGTCTTGATGCTTGAGACAAAGGCGGCTGGACGCATGAAGATGATGTCGAAGATTGACCCCAGTATACGGCCAAGAATGAGGCCCAAGAGGGTGAGTATACGTATGGACCAAGCGAAGATACCCAGCAGGAGCCGTACAGTACGGTTCACAGCCATGCCCAAGACACCTCCAATTGAGAATGATCGTGATGGCATATCAGACGTGTTGGAGAAGCCGTCCACTGCTGGAGGTTCATCCATCTCAGGGATGGAGTCGAGCCCCACTTCGAGGTCAGTTGGATCATCGGACTGGGGAGGGACGGATGTACGAGGTATCGAGGACCTCGAAGGCGGAGGTATAGAGGTACGTATCACCGAACCCCGGGCTGACGCACGGTGAGCTGATGAGCGCTGTGAAATGGGTTGAGCGACAATATTAAAATTCTACACTTTCGACATTACCTGTTCACTTCCGCTGCTACTATCGTCTTCTTCCTCACCCTCAACAGCATTGGTCTTGCTGCCTCTCTTCTTCTTCCGGCGCTTGTCGTAGCCCGCTACTGGCAGCGTCGTCAGAGGACCTCCACCTAGATCCTTTTTCTTTATCTTTCTTCTTCTTTTCCGCCCGTCGTCAGAGAGATCGTCGGATTCCCCTTCAATATCAGACTGTGAGGGTCGATACGCCTTGTTATCCATGGACATTCGGTTCCGCTTGTGCATGGGTCCGGCCTTCCTGGAAGCGCTCTGGTCTTGCTGGGCGGCAGCAGCTTCCTTCTGCCGCATCATCTCTTGGTACTCTAGCTCCTCTGATGCGTAATCGTAACTAGAGTCTCTGCCATTCGTAGTAGTGTTGGCAGCTGACATGTCTGCAGGCTCGGTCGAGCGGGGACGCATGTAAAAGGAGGTCGCGGAGGTCAGGGCGCGCTTAGAAATGTCGACGACCTGATCAAAGGGACTCTTCCCGCGTGCACTACGGTCATGTTCTTGGGACTCCTGGTTATCCTCAGCTTCGGAGTCGGAGACATGGGTCATGGTAGAATCCTGCTTCGAAAGCGGTTTACGGGTGTTGCGCTGTGAAAGACGATTTGGGGGAGGTGCTAATCGGCGGCTGCTGGTGGAGTGGGTTTCTTTCTCGTAATCGACAGAGGTGCTTCGAGGGACGTTGAGGTTTGTTTGGGAACCAGAGGCCCATGCGTTATTGGGATTACTGGGATGCATGTCGTGTGAGGTAGAGGCGGCTTGATAGAATGCGCTTGCGATATTAACAGAAGTGTCCTTCACGTTCCAAGTCTCAGGGTTGAGCGGTGGTTTGGATTGCTGGAGTGAACGCTCGCGTTTTAGGCGGGCGTAGCGAACAAGGGCTGTCTCGTCGTCTGCTACGTCAGCTGTGGAAGTAGATGATGTGGGCTTAGCCGGTGATTTGGAGCCTGCTGTTGGGGCTCTGAGGTGCATGAGGTATGATGAGGGTGCGGTTAAAAGATATGATACGATAGTGCTCACCCGTACGCGTACGAGGTAGTTGTTGAGCGCTGAGGACTTGTGGGAGGATTTGCGGTTCGAGCAGATGGATTATTGTGTATTGTAGTAAGATTTGTCTTGTTGAGGAAGGTGTGATGATCTAGACGTCTGCCTTGACCTAGAGGTGTGCCCGAGAATGACATATGTATGCCCGTGCAAGGCGGCGATAACCTTGATTAACAGCACGCTCAGAACACGTTTGGAAGGTGCGGTAAGGCGTAACTCGGCTCACCTTCTCTGATTAGCGCCAACCTAATGGTAATAAAAAATGCGTTTCAGCACACGTGTTTCAAGGATATTTTCAAGGTGTCTGCAGGTTTTATGCAGGACGATGAAAACGAGGATGATGGAAGTGTTGAAGAGCGTTCCGTGGCAGTCAACATAAAACACAAAACGCGACCAAAGCGTGTTCCTCAATCACACTTGTTTGTATTTGTTTGTACATCCACAACAGGACAATGACTTTGGTGGTTTGTTCCACTGGGCAAAGCGTCGTGATGGCGGACAAAAGCAACGTCCTTGGTCCTACTTTACAATGGCGCGACAACCGTCGTCGACTCATTGTTCGACCTTCTGCTCGCCATTCCTGGTGTGAAGCACATGTAGACGCATGTGTTTTTATACTAGGAAGCTCGAGCACGCGTAGTCAGCGCAATTGTTCGCAAAAAGGCTTGTAGACACGTGCCAGGCAAGGCTGGTCACATTACAGTAGCGTTACGAGAATGTGGGCGTCAGAGCCCGAGTATCTTCCCTTGATGCAGGTAAGGAATCACTTGAACTACTCTGATCCATCATAACATCTACATAGACCAATGGCTCGCAAGAAGCACCGTCTATACATCGCCCTCCACCATCGCAACTCAAAACCAGGATTCCACTTCGCCCTCATGCTTTCACCCAAGAAAGAAACTCGTACCACCTCCATCCACGACTGCCACATCTACCACACCATCAACACCATCCAATCAGGCGTCAAATTCAATCTCAACGGCATGCCAGAATGGCGGTACGAACACAAAGCCGTAAATGGTCTCCGAGAAGGTACCGTCATAGGAAGGGTGCTCATCGCAAAGCTGCCCGCGCACGAACCGTTGGTCACGCAGGCGGAACGCATACATGAGATCCTTGTGCAAGTGCCGCTCGTGCAGAATGACGCGCAGTGGACTTGCCAAGTGTGGATGATTGAAGCATTAGCTGCGTTGCGAGTCAAAGGTGGTGACTTCAGCACAATCCCAGAGGTAACAAATGGAGGCCAGATGGAGGACGACATAAAGACATTCGGCGACATGGCCAAGGACAGTGTTTTCAAGGGGCAAGGTCCGCCGCCTAGTTGTGCTAGCGATCTGCCCCATATCGACATGAGAGTTCGTCGAAAACCCACCGGAGATGGTAATCATTAAAGATGGGGGTTCGAAATGTGTGCGTTGACATGCTGTACTTACGTTAGCTATGATCGAAGCACTGATCGATGGCGCAAGGGAAAAAATCCTAATATGCTTCGGTGTCGACAGTGACTCCGAACGGATTGCTAAACAGGTTCTCTTCCTCGATTGTCTGCTGTGGCAAAAATCACTCTGAGGCATGAACATCTCTGACGACTAATTGTGACGATTAGTCCGTGCTCTGTCGTGCACAGCTAATGTCAGAAATTCTATTTTTCTATCAAAATGGCCTAACGACGAGGGTCATTCAAAGGACATAAACTGAGACATCATGATTGAACACGTTCCGTTACGAACAGATCTTTGTGCTGTTCACATGTTCCACGCGTTGTCTTAATACTAGGAACGACTATCTTCCTTCGATTGGTCTGGCTAGGGGAGACTAACGCGTTTTGGATCCAAAAGATGTACTTTGATCAATTCCATCGAGGGCGTCTGATACTACTTGCCCGTTCTACTTGATTTCGTACAACAATATTTCCTGCGATTGATCAAGATTCCGAGGAATGGATACCCAGCACGATCCCTATAGAAGTGCTGGATGGTGTTATATCTGCACGAACACCATCTTCCAAGTTCGCCAATCCCGACATGACCCTAATCTCAAATGATCCCGCTTGGTGGCCGTTGATTGATTTCAATCAGTTGTTCAGCTATTTTACATGTTCGTGGAGAGCGATTTAGACGATATCTTCTATCTTTGATTGCGATTTCACAGTTGCGGCCTCTATCACGGTGGTATATGATTATGGTGAGCGACATCTGACGGGGGCATTGATATATGGTATTCAAGCATTGTCATTTGCAAAAGAGGTGAGTTGATGCCATTAGCAGTGCAGTCATCTCACAAAGAATGTTTAACAGTTTGACCTGATCTAGGTGAGCAAAGTTCTATATCAGAAGCACAGCGAAATAATACAAGTGACTCAGGGCAGAGGAAACGTTGGTCCCTCATGACTATCCTTTATACTTGTGTACGTAGTTAAAGCGCGTAAGTTGTGCTGACTTTACAATATGCTAGGTGCGCTACGTCGGGATGCTATATTTCATGTATGTTTGCAAAGCTAACAGGATGACACTACGCTGTGCTAATAGGTGGCATCTCTCACAATCAACGTCACCATAGTGTGTATGTGTAAGGAGATCAACTGCCGCCCGCGTGACCGTTACACCAAAAGGTAGAATACTGAAAGCTTACCTTTCAGTATCAGCAGCAGTATATATACTGAGTATGGGAACTCAGGTAAGCCAGCGTGCTTACAGTATGTATCCTTGAAAAAGTGTCTTCGTTTCTTCTGACTGGCGGCATGCAGGGAGTCTCCCATCAGTCTCAATCACAGATGTAGTGGGTATTTTTCATCGATGCCTGACATCCCTATTCAACTAATACTAATGGCACTCCTACGACAGGGGTGAATGATATTCTCGGTGGGTTGTTGGTCCGACATAATAACTGCAACAGCTGTGAGTTCATTTGAAGCATCGAGTCCGCCAATGTACATCACATGTGTGCACGGAGCCCCGCAATGAACGCATGCGGGTTATGGATTAATTTTCCCTACCGTGCGGATAACGCACGTTGACTGGCAGCTTAGGGATTAACGATAGGTATATATCACAGTATTTTCCTCGATATTGCTCTTTCCTGGAGGATTTATGATATATATTTTCTTTGCAGAACCCCGTATTAGAAGTGCCCTTGACTCGACCACTCTATCTAGATATCTCGATAGTTGGCAATATGCCAATGCTACCCCCAGGCTCGAAACCGGCCTGGTACGTTATACCACGCACGCGTCGAGTGACGTTGACTGCGTCAAAGCTCTTCTCTCTTTGAATTAAGAACGTAGTTACCTCCATCACGAATCAAGTGAACCAACCTGCAGACGAAGCCCCACTTCAAGCTTCAAGCTTCAGTTCAACGAGCCATGCTAAGGTGAGCGATACTGTAAGTACATGTTCTTACCCTGATCCAAAGTACAAAGGATGCCACGGACAATCTAATCCGAGCTTAGCATAGTACACCATCAAAGCAACTGTTTACAACAGGACAAGGCATCATTAGTACAAAGACAAAGTCGCGCTAGAGCTGTGCACTATCGACGCTGCAGGGAACTTCGCCCATTTCATATGCTTGTTTAGCCAGAACTCTCAGCTTACTCACTAGATCCCGTCTGTCCCGAGACTCGTAATAGTCTGGACTACGTCTTTGAGATGTACGCCACTCGACTTGTCCGTGGTAGTATACGCCAGGCGAGCCCTGGTCACAAGCCTAGTCACAAGGCGATAATTAAGAATGACGTAGAACAACGGGTGCATGTCGCGATCTTGATCATCCTCTCCAGTCGGATCGATGGCCCAAGGCTTGAAGGGATCATGTACAAGAAGTTGACAAGAAGCTATGTGCCTGTGAATCGTGATGCTGTACTTACGCTAATATTTACGTTATGGATAGGTGCAAGGGGGAAAATCTTAAGAGTCTGTTCGGCCAGGACAACTTTGCCCAACTTTGCCCGATTTCAAAAAAGCAAATTTGATCCCCGACTCCCACGATAGTGGGAGAAGGGTTCTTGTTTGCACGAAACGTACAGGCACCTGCAAACGCATGCGTGAGACTCTGTGACTAAGCTGCTATTTTCTTCCTTGACTCGCATTTCTTGTTCTCCATTCCTTTCCTTCTGTCGTCTTCTGTCTCTGGTCTGTCAGGTTCTTTCTGTTGCTTGCTGCCAGCACTGTTGACATACTGACCCTCTTCAGTTCACTGTTTTGGTGCTTATTAAGTTACCATGTGAGTTGTGTACTTTGGGGTCGCACATTCTCATTGACGGATCTCTAGGCCGTTTGCTGTCAAGCTTCCGTGCCGCGCTCCTAGAGCGCTTGCCGAGCATTTCTCTCCTCTTGAACTTGTTCCTCATGACATCCTTGATTATCCTGTTTATTATGATGCTCTTTATTATCCCCAATACCACACCTGTCACTTTGAAACACCCCAAACACTTTGCTCCTGGCTCCTGAAACCTCTTCAAACGCATCATGACTCGTGCTCTTCTTGTTCGTCACCCTTTGCCGGCTGTGTTACATTCGATGGTGTGTCCATTGTCATCGGGCAAAACAATACATCCTTCTTGCTGTCTCTCAGCGAGTTCGAGAGACCTGCATATCGTCACTGCACGATTCTAGCAGGGTTGGCCACTTGTGGTAGTTGTAGCGTGGCTTCGTCCATTACATCCAGATTGGCACATTATCCCCCTTGGCTCTATTATGATGACGGCACGATTGAACACAACATTGCTGCCCTGTCTGTCCTCGTGCTTTTAAGCAGTGCGTCATTGCACTTCATGGGTCGAATGATCAACTTGGGTCAAAGGCTGTTCTTGTACGCGCGATTCTACAATCGTTTCAGTCTGCACGCTCTGAGCTTCATGCATTGTCCTATGCTTGTGCCACCGTTCGATTGCTTAACGTCGAATTACCTTCGTCATGTGGTCATCACTTGTTACCGTTGTTGTGCGCACGATTTGTGACGGTCTTCGGTGCAGATGTTGCCGCAGTTCTTCATCATCCTCCACCTGCAGCTTATGCTGTTCACCCTTGTCCTGTTTCGCAAATACCTTGGATGTCACTTTCGACCGAAGAGCTCATCCGAAGGCTAGTCTATACATTCTACCGTGAAAGCCCCTCATCATACGTGCCTCTGAACTTGCTGGTGCGAGAGATTTTGGATATCGGTGACGCAGCTGATGATGTGCATGGCAATATCTTAATCGTGAAGCACGTGAAAGGCAACAAGCATGTCGTTGTCGATGTGACCGGTGGTGACATCGCCATCGTGGACTCTATCATCAGAAGGTGAGAGGCACAGCTTTCGCCCAGCTGTAGTGTTAACTTACCCCTTGCAGCGCCGTCACACGATCTGACTCAAATTTTTGGCTGTGACCGCCCACATGTATGACTGCTGTTGTATACGAACCCTTTAACTTATCTTCATATGTACGCAATAAGTAAGAGTCAGATAAATAAACTGCTGCTGCGTCGTAGTGCGTCTTCACAAGGTCATTATCCCCAAGTATTGTTGGTACTAGCTATGCTGGTCGGAGTTACATCGGAGTCGGGGACCTGGTGCACAGCACCGTTACGATTAAGTAATGCCGGTGTGTGCCGGTTGAGCGTGACTGATCGTGACGTGTCGATTATCTATGTTACACTCGATATGCCCTCGACCCGTACGCGATTGAGTTCTCGCCGTTTGCGCAGTGCCGCCAGGATGCCACCCAAAGGCAAAGGCAAAAAAAAGTCAGCCGCTGAAGACCAGGACTCCGTCGGAGAGGCGAAAGACCGCTGTGTCTGGTTGTTGGCCGATGAAACGAGGTTGGTCGACTACATCGTCGACAAGCACTCGAAAGGAGGCGATGGGATGAATTTCACAAAGACTTTCTGGACTAACACCGCTTTACATATGGCGGCTGGTCCAGTGCCTGAAGGCGCCCCCAAGACCTCTGATTCCTGTCAGTCCAAGTGGGGTCGCGTAAGTACTCGTTTGTGAGCGCCGGTACTTAATTAACTAACACATTTATAGATATGAAAGATGTACAAAGTCATCGATAAATTGAACGATGCGTCGGGCTTATCATACGACATGGAGAAAGGGGCCAATATAGACGATGGAGGGGAGACTATGTGGGCGGATTATATTTTAGTATGTGTTCTTTGTCTCTCCTTATTTACTGTGCTAACTATTTACATAGAAGAACCCTGACATGAGGGCCTTCAAGAACAAAGGGTGGCCCCATTTTCAGAAGCTCCAGGGTGTCGTCCCAGTGACCACCAGTGGCTGGACTGGCTTCTACGCCGGCCCAAGCAACACCGCGACCGCACTGACCCCGGGCCATACTACCAACACTACCGCAGGTACGTTGACCCCTGCAGCCAGTGACATCGCGAGTGGCGAGGTTGAGGTCACCATGTTGTCGCTGGAGAAAGCACTTGACCGGGTTGAGTTCGGTACTGGTGGCACCAGAGATGTTGAGATGAGTGCCGACGCTAGGTCAACGCCGCTGCCTCTCACTCCTATCACACCAAGAGGCTTCAACACTGCATTGCAGCCATTTCTCGCTCCTTCCATATCTTCCACATCTACCTCGTCAATCTTGATGAAACGCAAGTCCGATGGAGACGACAGCTCGCGTGGTCAGTCCCGCCCCCCAAACTCCAGGTCCAGGAGCGTGGCGGGGTCCTCAAAATCCCAATGCCTCACTATGCCGCACGTGTTGGAAGACTTTGGGGGGAAAGTGGCTGATAGCATCACCAATGCCGCGTTGGTCCTTCAGGACACCGTTGCCGGACACTTTACCGATCCTGTCCCGGTCCGCAAGCGGCGCGCTGTACTTCAGGTCCAAGAGGAGAAGAACTTAGACAACGTCGTCGTCGTCACCATGATGGACCTTTTTCAGTCCGACGTCACCATCACCGATAACTACAACTCCATCAAACGAGATGGCGTTCGTGAGGTTTTTTTAGCGCGGCGCCTCAAGGAAGTGAGGGAAGCGCGCGCTAGGGAAAACTTACCTACTTGAACCTACCTACGTGAATTTATGTACAATCCTGCAATCAATAGACTTGTGTCGTGTTCATGTTCAAGCAATTGAGTGACTAAAGAAACAACTGAGCGCAATACATTGTACATGTGATACTCAAACATAACGAACTAATCTACTCTTGTACACCAGGCGGTAATGGCAGGCCTCTACGTTGCCGTTCTTGCAAATAATCAACCCACATTGATTGCACGATCTCGTCGCGGACTTGGTGTGCGCGGGTGCGTGCCACATTGGTAGGTGGCCCATCAGCAAGTGTGCCGCTGTCATAAGGAGCCCCCCACTCATCAGACTCCACATGATGATAATCCAGTATGTCATCGGGGTCGTGAATGCGAATGATGTTATGGACGAAACACACCGCTGGAGGGATGTGAGATTGAATTTCCAGGCTGTACTCGGGAGGGAGGCGAATAATCCGGAAGTGCTTCTTCAACACACCGAAAATGTGTTCGATGACGTTGCGGAGCTGCGCATGATGTAGATTGTATAACTCCTTGGGATTGCAAGGCCTGAAAAAAATTAGTACTAGGTGGTAAGCCAGTAGAATCACATACACCATCTGTGCCCGGCCCCATTCAGCAAGGTGGTAGCGCACGCCACGGTAAGGCACAAGTAATTTGTCGCATGCAGCAAAGCCTGCGTCTGCAAGGTACAACTTGCCCGGCGGGATCGTGAAATTCATTAAACGAGCCTCGTTGTAGAGGCGAGCGTCTGCTGCAGACCCTGGGAAGCCACTCAACATGTAAGTGAAATGCATATCAAAATTGCAGGCGACAAGGCAATTTTGCGTCAAATTGCCTTTGCGGTCGCGAGCAGTGTCACGATTAGCAGCGCCAGGATGGCATGCGATGTGAGTGCCATCGATGGCGCCAATTACATCGGCAAAGTAGGGATAGAGTTTTGTCGTCCCGAGGATTTCAGCGGGCACAGGGGTTTGTGCATCCGGAAGCCGGACATAGGTGGAATAGATTGGTTGGGAGGATAATGTGATAAGAATTCGTTTAAAATACCTGGTAGAATATATTAAACAAAGATTAGGATGAGAGCTAGGGGACGTACTTCGATATTGTGTCATTCGAGCGTTGAAAGCGCTCGGCAAGGTGGCGTACAGCGAGGCCTGTAACACAGGCATACAGGAAGATGGCTAGCTGCTCTTCCAGTGTTACATTTCTGGAGTCATTTATTCCGCCGCCACGAAGTATATTGCACAATATCATGAACACGTGGCGATGTACACCAAGCTCACATCTGATTCGTTCTGGGTGACCGTTAAGGAGCTCGTTGACCCAGTCAATCCCGGAGAGCGCTGAAGTATGGTAAGGTAGTTTGTTGTAGTAAGTGTTGGTATATGAGTTTAGGGCGTCCCTGGCAAGACCAACAACTTCAGAGGCTGAAAGTATCATATCCTGGAAGAAGCTTATGATAGCTTGGAGGTTCTTCATATCTGACTGCTCTGCATCTTTTACACCCTGCCCACCCTGCCCATCATCCTGCTCATCCTGCTCATCCTGCTCATCCTGCTCATCCTGCTCATCCTGCTCATCCTGCTCATCCTGCTCATCCTGCTCATCCTGCTCATCCCGCTCATCTTGCTCCTCTTGATATTCCTGATCTTCATGTGTGTCTCCATCGGTGGGAGGGTTGTCAGCGTGATGTAAGAGACGGGGGAGCATGGCAATTACGGTGTGTGGGACATATGTTTTTTTTACTGATAACGCTAATCAGCGTGACATCAGTTTCAAGCTCCGTGCTTACTTAATGATACTTGCTTTTTTGAAATCGGGCAAAGTTGGGCAAAGTTGTCCTGGCCGAACAGACTCTAAATTATTTAATATGCTTCGGTATCAACAGTGGCCGCGACTCGGAGCTCGGCTAACAGGTTCTCTGGTTAAAATCATTCCGATCCTTCATCTCCGACGATTCTCCATCACGATCAGTCCGTGTTCCGTCATCCACAGCTAAGTCGACGTGATGACATTGTGCAGTTTTCTCTGCGTTACATAAACCGAGGCATTGAACACGTTGCATCGCGAACATATTTTTGTCCTGATCACATGTTCCACGCGTTGTCTTAATACTAAGGAACAGCTACAGGCAACTGTCTTCCTTCGATTGGTCTGGCTAGGGGAGACTAGCGCGTTTTGGATTCAAGATCTCCCAAAAATATACTTTGATCAATTCCGTCGAGGGGTCTGAAACTAAGTACTTGCTCGTTCTATTTGACTTCATACGAAAATAGTTGCTGCGATTAATCAAAATTTCGAGGAACGAATATCCGGCACGCTCCCCATAAAAGCCCTGGATGATGGTATATCTGCACGAATACCATCTTGTACTTTACCAAGCTCGCCAATCCCAACATGACTCTAGTCTCAAATGATCCCGCTTCGTGGCCATGGATTGATTTCAATCTGGTGTTCTGCTATTTCACAGGTTCGTGGAGAGCAGGTCGGATGACGTTGGTGACATCTCACTCTATCTTTGACTGCGGTTTCACAGTTGCGGCCTCCACTACGGTGGTATATGATTATGGTGAGCGACATAATACTGTCCGAGGGGACCATTGATATCTATATGGTATTCAAGCATTATCATTTGCACAAGAGGTAGGTTGATGCCATTAAAAGTGCAGTCATCTCACCAAGAACGTTTGAACAGTTCGAACTGGTCTGGGTGAGCAAAGTTCTATATCAGAAGCAAAGCGGAATAATACAGGTGATGTGGAGCAGAGGCAACGCTGGTCCCTCATGACTATCCTTTATATTTGTGTATGTATCGTATGGCGTTAAAGCACGTAAGCTGTGCTGATTTTACAATATGCTAGGTGCGCTACGTCGGGATACTATATTCTGTGTATGTTTGCAAAGTCAACAAGATGACACTGCGCTGTGCTAATAGGCCATCTCTCACAATTAGCGTCACCATAGTGTGTATGTATCCCTAAAGAACTGTCTTTGTTTCTTCTGACTGGCGGCATGCAGGGAGTCTCCCATCAGTCTCAATCACAGATGTAGTGGGTATTTTTCACCGATGCCTGACATCTCCATTCAACTAATGGCACTCCTACACAGGGGTGAGTGATATTCTCGGTTGGCTTGTTGGTCCGACATAATGACTGCAACAGCTGTGAGTTCGTTTGAAACATTGAGTCCACTAATGTGCATCAGTAACTGGGTCACTTAGGTGGTATCATTTTCTTCATACAGGCATGGATCCCTGTCGTCGTCAATGCCATGCTGGGCGGTGAGCTCAGCTGCAGTACCTTACTGACATTGACTTGACTGAAATATCATGTAGTCATAATGATGACTCGGATACATGCAATGTATCAGCGATCCAAAAAGATGCTCATCTTTCTCGCTGCAGTCTTGCTGGTTTCTACGATCGCCTCCGGAGTTATGACCATCATGGGAAACATCGGTGTTTCAGGGGGTAAGCTTTAATCATGAATGGAAGCCTTAAGCATATCAGACTCATGAACGAATACCAGAGGAGTACATCCTTTCTGGCAACCATATGTGTTTCTCTGTCAATCATGACGCAGAAGGCCTGGATTTGAATAAGGAGGATTTGATACCCACCATTGCATGGGAGATCCTCGCTTTGTTTCTTGCAGTATGGATTGTTATAAAACACTTCCGTGAACTGCGACAATTGCCCACAGGATCTACCATGGGAGACTGTTTTACGGTGTTGATAAAAAGTCACGTCCTGCACTTTTTAACGTGAGTTCGGTGATTTGGATAATTATCTTGTTCCACTGAAGTTCCGCATTTGCTAGCTTTGCTGCTGTGTCTTGCTTCTCCGTCGGCAGACTGTCTACAAAGCTCATGGTGAGCCGATCTGTGACGTTGACAACGGCCTCTGCATATGACCACCTCTCATCATTTCTACAGAACTCAAATTCCGCCGGAGCTAGTATTTATGTCGGTGCTTTCCAAATTTCCCAGCCCGTGCAGATGTTTGTGCTGGGACCCCGCCTCATCCTTAGCGTTCGAGAATATCACGCTATGCTCGTGGCCAACGCCGACGAAGGACCTGGCATAACTACAATCGATTTCCAGGTGCGCAGACTCGCGTCAACCGGCGGTGATGTGTAGCACGGGAAATGATCTAAGTGATAAACCCGGAGGTACTGTGCACTGTGCAGGCCGCATGTAAATTTATTTCAAGTTTCATTGTGGTCTTTATCGCGAGCTTCATCGTGGTATTTATTTGGCGTTCCGAAGTGATCTGGAGAATAGAATTAGAGCTACCCACACCAATGTCACGTTTTATCACTAGTGCAACTAGCTGCCCACCCATACATGCACGGAGCACAGAGTGTCCCGCAATGAACGTATGCGGGTTATGGATTGATTTTCCCTACCGTGTGGATAACGTGCATTCACTTCGAGTTGACTCGATCCATCTGGCGGCATAGGGATTAAGAATGTCATAGGACTACAGGTCATGAGCGTCAAGATACGGTACAAATGTTACGACCACACAAACCATCGAGGGCTGCGTAAGAAACGTGTAGGTCATACAACAACAATCACCGTAGAACGGCGATGATATACTCTTCTCAGTGGAAGGATAAATTCCCGACGGGCTTCCACTTCGTTGCGTGCGTGCACAGAGGCTCGCACACCCGAAAAAAATTCAGGGCAACGTGAGTTCTGACTCGAAGTCAGCCTCGTCGCATCGACAGCGTGCAACAGCAGCTTGACATCACGACGCAACAGTCTGTGAATGATAGGTCATAAGTTCACGTCCTGCTCATAGGTTCATGTCCTGGTAATAGTTCAAAAGCCGAGGAAGACTCAAAGAACATCGCGAAAACCACGGAAGCGTCGATAGAATCATCCTCGTATGCTTTATCCATGAGTTGCCCCGTGAGCAACGCATGTGTAGATGATTGCGTGGACTGCGTTTTGTACATGCGGATAGGCATGGTCAATGATATGACTGCGTGGTATGCACTGGTCAATGATGTGACTGCGCGGTATACGCGTTGTTGCGCAGGTAAGCAATGATCTGGTCAATTGTATGACTGCGTGGGATGCCCGATTGCGTATAGGTCTGGTCTGGTCTGGTCAATGTTGAGAGTGGTATGCGTTTATCAAATGTCTACATTGGCGGGTCAAAGAGGAAAATGCTGCACGCGAACGCACGAATGCACCAATAAACCACGCCTAACATGTCGAGGCGAACGGTCCTCGTATGCACAAGACAAAGCCACTGGACCCATCGTATCATGTCATTTGTGATATAGTAGCAATTCGTAATGTTTGTGTTTTGTGAAGTTTGTGATGCGCCAGAACAGTAAGGCAAAAGCTTCGATAAGAGAGCGTGCTTGCCACTCCCTCGTGCTTTCGACTCGAGACCCATCATAAACATAAGCCAAAGACCCGGGCATACTCCCAATTGCATAGCCGGGAACTGCCGCGTGAGGTCGCATTACGTCACGCCTCTTCAAGCCTCCAACTTCAAGTTGAAGCTTGAAGTGTAATTAATACTGAATGAATGATAAGTGGTGCAGTGTATTATGAACAACTTGAAGTAAAGAAAATCACGATGAACTTGTGCTGAGCCTAATCCAGCTCTCGGTACATGTAAACTTCTGTAGGAAATCATCGACATCCAATTCAATTTTCTCGGCATGCATCTGTTTGCTTGCTCCTGGGTTTGATCGTCGCTGTCTAAATCTAACGGCTTGTCGATGGTCGGCGTCCAGTTTAAGTGCCTGAAAACAGTCCGCAGTCAAATCCCACATACGCGGTTCGATGTCCGAGGGTTCGAAATCCAAAAAATTATTTTGGAACCAGAACTTCTTCTCGCCACATACATCGGGGCCTGCTGTTGCCCATTCGTCGAAAGGGCGAGTTTTCCATGGCAGGAGAACTCCATTCCTGTAACGCAAGCAAACCCAGACGAGAACCCACATGAACGACTCCAGATCATGACGATACAAGTGTTTGACTTGGCCTCGTTGACCCTGTGGGCTGAGAAGGTCGAGCGCCATGAACGGCACTGTGCCCGTGCGCTCGTTGCTCTGAGGACCTGGAGTGATCGCCAACGATGATAGATCATAGTCGTTTAAGACGGCCATCAGGACGCCATTTTTGGTCCTGTAATACATCATGTTGGGAGGGCTGACGTCCCGGTGATGCACTCCTCCTTTCCAGAGAGCAAGATGGCCTGGGCATTGCTTCAGTGGAGATCCAAGGAAATGAAACAAACCACGTACATAATATGCATTGACGCCACACATTGAAAAAGTCTTCGCCATGCAGCTCCGTAATGGGTCGGAGCTTGCGGAATATGAGAATGTAGAGGACGCGACTGCCCTTGCCCGGGTTTGCAATGCCGAGTGTTTTTCGAACCGCGGACGTGGGATTCTTGACCTTGCAGTACCAAAGCAGCTGAGGAACATGGCCGTCCACGGTCGGTTGCTGCTTGGCAATCTCGGAAACCTTTTTCAAGATCTCCGGCTCGCTAGTGCGTTGCTCCTCTCCCCAGAAGATTTTCGCCACCATCCCATCTTCCTCGATCTCGGGGAATTTCTTGGCAAGTGCTTCGCTAGCGACAGGGAACACGTTGGTCGCGCGTCCTTTCAGTCCGTAGTGAGTCACTCTTTCTTCGTCGCTGGTGTGAATCTCAAGATCCACATCTCCAATCTCCACGTCTTCGACATCCTCGCGTCCGAGTTCGAATCTGAGCACGCCTTCCTTGATGCGTCCGTGTTCCGTCACTTCTTTGAAGAGCTTATGTCGACCCCAATCCTCAAGGTCGAAACGTTGGAACGCATATAACAGCACCATGAATCGGGGGAGGTCGTCGATGAAGTTGATGCCCGAGCATTGAATAGTGCCCTGCCGATCATAATACCAGATCCAGACGACGTCATCTGCGAAAAACATGGTATGAGCGCGACCGTCGGACGATTGAAAAAAAACACGCACCGATGACGATAAGATTGAGGAGATAACTGACTGCAACATTGGCTGCGAACATTTCAGCAGCGTATAGCCCTGTCTGGACGGTCACATCTAGCTTGGTGTCCGTGTCGCCGACTTTGGGTCGCTTGCGGGACGATTCCACAGACTCCGTCGCCTTGCGCTTGGAGCTGGATTTACTGGATGCTTTCTGGGAACTCTCTGCAACACGGGCCGAACGGCGCAGAGCTGGGCTCATTTAGTTCAATCCCATTGAACTCGAATTCATTACTTACGTACGGCGGCGGGCACAGGTTGTTTTGATTGAGTCTGCGAAGGGCCTGACGCTGCAGTCGCGGGGTCCTCGGGTGCAACAGACGCCACTGGCAGATATTGTGGCTTGGGAGGGACATAGTCCTTTACTGTATACGAAGAGGGGGGTGCAGCAAGCCGTTTCGACTTTCTCTTGAACTCGATCGAAGCTAGCACATCTTTCCAAAGGAGTGACTCTTTCGGCTTCTCCGTTGCATTCATGAGCATGTGCTCCGGTGGTTCCATGCTGTCAAGCGGAAAGACATTGTGTGAGCTTTGGAAAGGAAGGACGACGACATTGGGCTTCCGCGTCGATGGCACGTTCTGGTGGTCTTGGAACATATCCTTATCATTAAGCTGACAAATAATATCTACCATGGGTGAAGCAGCACGCATTCCGTTGACTTTAATGTCTTTAAGACAAGCCATCGCAATATTGGTAGCTTTAACGAAAGGCTCATAATAGGTGCTTTCGACTCCTGGCGATACACTTGCAATCTTTATAAGTATCACGACACCAAATCAGCGAAACAGCACTTACTAACTTTCAAGGGCTTCCTTGATTTTAGAGGGATGCAATGTCGCTTGGTTTTTTACAGCGCATTTTACACGGCCATTGCAAACCGGTAGAACGGCCTCCAGACATTTGTGGAGGAGGCCGGGCTGTTGAGTCTTACGATCAAGAGAAGCGCGCTGCAGGAGCACTTGCAACATCGCATCTACCGGGCACGTCTTAGCCTGCTCTATGTCCCGCTGAATCCACGGGCGGATTTGTTCGACCCTTGCATGAGGGTTAGGTCACACTCAAATGCAACAGGAAAGAAGCTCACTCAATATCAATATCGACCAAGCTCATGTGGTCACTGACAGTGGCAGCCCCTCGGCTGTTTGGGGTGGATTTTAGAGCGCTAGCAGTATGACCTGCTACATTGGGGCGTGGCGGAGTAAATGATGAGCCTGGCTCTCCCAGTTGTGCATCACCGGGGGACATGACAAGTAAATAGTTGATGTTGTTACACTGGGACCTGGGTGTTGTCCGTGCAGCTCGTGAAGTGGGGAAGATAATAAAAAACCACTGAGTCTGCTTCCCTCATATTTGGTCGGCCAATGTGGCGCAACATTTGATGTAGTAAATATTATGATGTGGCAAGAATCAAGGGCACAATATTGTGGTGTTGTAGTGACTAGTCCTAATACGCGTGACGTGTGGAACGCACACGTGACACTTCCTTCGGAATCTACGCAGTCCGGACTAGAAAGATTACTTAGACTGTATTTTAACGCTCTAGCTCAAGACACACCACAGTTCGTCAAAATAAGGGTATGTGCCAGCGCAGTTGCGTTCTGAACTTCTTGACTTCTGTCACGCAGGCGGAACGCATACATGATATCCTTGCGCAAGTGCCGCCCGTGCAGAATGACGCGCAGTGGACTTGCCGAGTGTGGATGATTAAAGCATTAGCTGCGTTGCGAGCCAAACGTTGCGACTTCAGCACGATCCCAGAGGTAACAAATGGAGGCCAGACGGAGGGCGACATAAAGACATTCGGCGACATGGCCAAGGACAGTGTTTTAAAGGGGCAAGGTCCGCCGTCTAGCTGTGCTAGCGATCTGTCGCATATCGACATGAGAGTTCGTCGAAAACCCACCGGAGATGGTAATCATTAAAGATGGGGGTTCGAAATGTGTGCGTTGACATGCTGTACTTACGTTAACTATGATCGAAGCGCTGATCGATGGCGCAAGGGGAAAAAATCTTAATATGCTTCGGTGTCGACAGTGACTCCGAATTGGCTGCTAAACAGGTTCTCTGCCTCTCGATCGTCTGTTGTGGCAAAAATCACTCTGATGCATGAACATCTCTGACGATTAATTGTGACGATTAGTCCATGCTCTGTCGTGCACAGCTAATGTCAGAAATTCTATTTTTCTATTAAAATAGCCTAACGACGAGGGCCATTCAAAGAGCATAACATCATGATTGAACACGTTCCGTTACGAACAGATCTTTGTGCTGTTCGCATGTTCCATGCGTTATCTTAATACTAAAGACGACTATCTTCCTTCGATTGGTCTGGCTAGGGGGGACTAACGCGTTTTGGATCCAAAAGATGTACTTTGATTAATTCCATCGAGGGCGTCTGATACTACTTGCCCGTTCTACTTGATTTCATACGACGATATTTTCTGCGACCGATCAAGATTCCAAGGAATGGATACCCAGCACGATCCCTATAAAAGTGCTGGGTGGTGTTACATCTGCACGAACACCATCTTCCAAGTTCGCCAATCCCAATATGACCCTAGTCTCAAATGATCCCGCTTGGTGGCCGTTGATTGATTTCAATCAGTTGTTCAGCTATTTTACATGTTCGTGGAGAGCAATTCAGACGACGTTCTATCTTTGATTGCAGTTTCACAGTTGCGGCCTCTATCGCGGTGGTATATGATTATGGTAAGCAAGATAATATTTTCCGAGCGGACCATTGATATCTATATGGTATTCAAGCACTGTCATTTGCGCAAGAGGTGAGTTGATGTAATTAACAGCGTAGCTATCTCACTTAGAATGTTTTAACAGTTCGACCTGATCTGGGTGAGCAAAGTTCTATTTCAAAAGCACAGTGGAATAATACAGATGATTCGGCAGAGGCAACGCTGGTCCCTCATGACTATCATGTATATTTGTGTACGTACCGTACTATGTTAAAGCGCGTAAGTTGTGCTGACTTTACGATATACTAGGTGCGCTACGTTGGGATACTATATTCTGCGTATGTTTACAAGGCTAACAAGATGACACTGCGCTGTGCTAATAGACCATTTCTCACAATTAGCGTCAACATAGTGTGTATGTATCTTTAAAACTACTGGTTTCATGTCTTCTGAGTGGCGGCATGCAGGGGCTCTCCCATCAGTCTCAATCACAGATACAGTGGGTATTTTACACCGATGCCTAACATTCCCATTCAACTAATGGCACTTCTACATAGGGGTGAGTGATATTCTCGGTTGGCTTGTTGGTCCGACATAATGACTGCAGCAGCTGTGAGTTCATTCGGAGCATTGAGTCCAGTAATGTACATTAACAATTGGGTCAGGCGGTATCATTTACTTCATACAGACATGGACGCCGGTCGTCGTCAATGCCATGCTGGGCGGTGAGCTCAACTGCAGCATCTTACTGATATTTACTTGACTGAAACGTCATGTAGTCATCATGACGACTCGGATACATGCAATGTATCAGCGATCCAAAAAGATGCTCATCTTTCTCATGGTAGTCTTGCTGGCTTCCACGATCGCCTCCGGGGTTATGACAGTAACGGGAAACATCGGTGTTTCAGGAGGTAAGCTTTAATTATGAATAAAAGCTTTTAGCACACCAGACTCATGGGCGAACACCAGAGGAGTACATCCTTTCCGGCACTTATATGTGTGCCTCCGTCAATGAGAGCACAGAAAGCCTGGATTTGAATGAAGAGAATTTGATACCCACCATTGCATGGGAGATCCTCGCCCTGTTCCTTGCAGTATGGATTGTTATAAAACACTTCCATGAACTGCGACAATCGTCGACGGGATCGACTATTGGAGATTGTTTTACGGTGTTGATAAAAAGTCATGTCCTGCACTTCTTAACGTGAGTTCGGTGATGTGGATGATTATCTTGTTTCACTGAAGTTCCGCATATACTAGCTTTGCTGCTGTTTCTTGCTTCTCCGTCGGCAGACTGTCTGCAAATCTCATGGTGAGCCGGTCTATAACCTCCATCTGATCACCTCTCATCATTTCTACAGAACTCAAATTCCGTGGGAGCTAATATTTATTTCGGCGTTCTCCAAATTGCCCAGCCCGTGCAGATGTTTGTGCTGGGACCATGCCTCATCCTTAGCATTCGAGAATACCACGCTATGCTCGTGGCCAGCTCTGACGAAGGACCTGGCATAACTACGATTGATTTCCAGGTGCCCGGACACGCATCAACCGGCGGTGATGTGTAGCACGGGAAACGATCCCAGTGATTAACCAGTGGTACTGTGCAGGCACATGTAAATCTATTTAGAATTTCGTTGTGGTATTTATTTTGAGCTTCATTGTGGTGTTTATTTGGCATTCCGAAGTGATCTTGAGGATAGAATTAGAGCTGCCCGTAACAATATCATGTTGCATCACTAATGGAACTAGCTGCCCACCCATACATGCACGGAGCCCACAGAATGCCCCGCAATGGACGCATGTGGGTTATGGATTGATTTTCCCTACCGTGTGGATAACGTGCATTCACTTCAAGTTGACTCAATCTATCTGGCGGCCTAGGGATTGAGAATGACGTAGGACTACAGGTGCACACCACGATCTTCGTCATCCTCTCCAGTCGAACTCGATGGCCCAAGGCTCGAGTTCTCTCTTGGAAGCGGCGCGTCCAACGGCTCGAGGCCATTATCACCGGACCCAAATCCACCGCGCCTACCATTTCTGCTTCCGGGTTCAGGTTCAGGTTCAGGAGGAAGTTCATAGTGAACGCTAGTGGCACTCGACGCTCCGCGCTGAGAGAGCGCCAGCTTGAGCATGAATATTCGCTCATCTTGCGATGCTCTGTGCGTACGTGCGCCCCGATCTTAATAAGTGCAGCAAGGCCAATAGACTGCGCTGTACTGACAATGTCTCGTTATTCTCTTTTATCGCCTGTGCGACGTCTGGGTCCTCCGCATATTCGTGAAGTTCTTCTTGCGTGCGTTTCAGATGAGACATGGAGTTTTGGAGACGGGCGATCTCTGATGTGGTGCCACTGATCATGAGCATAAGTCTTTGAGATCGTGGCGACATACCATCAGCAGAAACCTCGGGGTCAAAGGAGATAGCTTGCTGAAACGTGAATGGCTGGGGATGACATGGTGTAAAATCCATCTCTTGGGTTTGAGGTAGGTCCCTGAAGCGACACGAATTATTGGCGGTGGTGTACGGGCCGTCCGGCTCTGACATATGGGGCAATTCCGACAACTCCGTCGTAAGTCAGCGTTCGACTTCTTTCCTTCGCGACTACGGCGACCTGTACTATTGGTTGCGGTCTATTCGTGACGCAACGCAATTCGTGATTTTTGTCTACAGGCCCGTGCCGAGTTAAAAACATGTCAAGAACTCCTGGGGGAGTTTTTCACGAAACACTAGTCAGCTACGATACTGCTATTTGCTACCCTGTTTTTTTTTGGTACGGAGGCGGCCCGAGCGCTTCGAAGCTGCGTCCATCCCACTGATGTATCTTCAACCTCCAACTCGAAGCTTGAAGCTTGACGTGTAATTACTATTGCATAGTTAACCTTGTCGAGCTCAGAAAAACGATAGAACGAACATGTTGAATTTACGATGATCTACTGTTCTAGGTTACTGCCCTTCTACACCCGTGCAGGTTACAGCTTGTACATATTGTATACTAATACAACGAAAAGTTCCAAGCCTCGAACCACAGAAGTCTAAACAAGTAAAGAACATCACGGTAAACTGTTGCTGAGGCGAATCCAGCTCTCGGTACTTGTAAATTTGTGTAGAAAATCATCCATATCTTGTACTGATTCCCCGGCAGATGTCTGCTCGCCTGCTCCTGCCTTCGATTGTCGACTTTGTTTATTGCGCGATCGTCGATTGTCAGAGGCGTCCGAGTCCAGTATGTCAAAACAGTCCGCAACCAAATCCCACATACATGGTTTGATGTCCGAGGTTCGGTAACCCAAAAAGTTACCCATGAAAAAGTACTTCTTCTCGCCACATGCCACGGCGTCCAAAGTTGCCCATTCATCGAGAGGGCGAGTTTCCCGTGGTAGGAGAACTCCATTCCTGTAACGCAAGCACACCCAGGCGAGAACCCACATGAACGACTCGAGATCGTGACGATACAAGTGTTCGACTTCGCCTCGTTGACCCTGTAGGCTGAGAAGGTCGAGCGCCATGAATGGCACTGTGCCCGTACGCTCGTTTCCCTGAGGACCCGGCGTAGTCGCCAACGATGATAGATCATAGTCGTTTAAGACTCCCATCAGGACGCCATTTTTGGTCCTGTAATACATCATGTTGGGAGGGCTGACGTCCCGGTGATGCACTCCTCCTTTCCAGAGAGCAAGATGGCCTGCGCATCGCTTCAATGAAGATCTACGGAAATGAAACGAATCACGTACATAATATGCATTGACGCCACACATTGAAAAAGTCTTCGCCATGCAGCTCCGTGATGGGTCGGAGCTTGCGAAATACGAGGATATAGAGGACGCGACTGCCCTTGCTCGGGTCTGCAAGGCCGAGTGCTTTTCGGACCGCGGACGTGGGATTCTTGACCTTGCAGTGCCAGAGCAACTGAGGAACATGACCTTTCACTGTCTCTTTCTCCTTGTCAGCGATGTCGAAAACCTTGGATAGGATCTCCGGCTCGCTGGTCCGTTGCTCCTCTCCCCAGAAGATTTTCGCCACCATCCCATCTTCCTCGATCTCGGGGAATTTCTTGGCGAGTGCTTCGCTAGTGACAGGGAACACGTTCGTGGCGCGTCCTTTCAGTCCGTAGTGAGTCACTCTTTCTTCGTCGCTGGTGTGAATCTCGAGATCCACGCCTCCAAGCTCCACATCTCCAAGCTCCACGTCTTCAAGATCCTCGGGTCTAAGGTCGAATCTGAGCACACCTTCCTTGACGCATGTCCCTTCCTTCACTTCTTTGAAGTGCTTGTTTCGACCCCAATCCTCAAGGTCGAATCGTTGAAACGCATATAACAACACCATGAATCGGGGGAGATCGTCGATGAAGTTGATGCCAGAGCATTGAATAGTGCCCTGCCGATCATAATACCAGATCCAGACGACGTCATCTGCGAAAAACATGGTATGAGCGCGACCGTCGGACGAATGAAAAAAAAACACGCACCGATGACGATAAGATTGAGGAGATGACTGACTGCAACATTGGCTGCGAACATTTCAGCAGCGTATAGCCCTGTCTGGACGGTCACATCTAGCTTGGTGTCCGTGTCGCCGACTTTGGGTCGCTTGCGGGACGATTCCACAGATTCCGCTGCCTTGCGCTTGGAGCTGGACTTGCTGGGTGCGTTCTGGGAACTCTCTGCAACACGGGCCGAACGGCGCAGAGCTAGCCTAATTTAGTCAAATCCGATTCAACTCGAATTCTTTACTTACATGCAGGGGCAGGCTCAGGTTGTTTTGATTGGGTCTGCGAAAGGCCTGACGCTGTAGCCACGGGCCCATCGAGTGCGGCAGTCTCCAGCCGCAGATAGTCTGGCTTGGTATAGACATAGTTTTTCACGGTGTACGAAAAGCGGGGCCGAGCAAGCACTTTCGACTTTCTCTTGAACTCGATCGAAGCAAGGACATCTGTCCAAAGGAGTGGCTCTTCGGTCGGTTTCGCTGCAGTCTCGAACCTATGCCTCGCGTCGTCGTTCCCGTCATTCGGGAAGGCTTTGAGTGAGCTTTGGAAAGGAAGAATGACGACATCGGGCTTTCGTCTCGATTTTTTGTCCTGGTGCTCTTGGCATATCTCCTTGTCATTAAGCTGGCACAGAATGTCCACCTTGGCTGAAGCAGCACGCATTCCGTCGACTTTGATGTCCGCAAGACAAGCAAGCGCTATGTTGGTGACTTGAATGAAAGGCTCGTAGTACTTGCGTTCCACTCCTGGTAATACACTTGCAATCTTTATAAGCGTGACGATACCGAATCAGCGAAAGAGCACTTACTAACGATCCAAGGCTTTCTTGATCCTCGAAGAATGTAGTTTCGGTTCATCTTTTCCAGCGCATTTCACACGCCCATTGCAAACTGGTAGAACGGCCTCCAGACATCTTTCCAGGAGCCCGGGCTGTTCAGTCTTGTGATCGATAGAAGCCCGCTGCAGGAGCACTTGCAGCATCGCATCGACTGGGCACGTCTTAGCTTGCTCGATGTCCCGCTGAATCCATGGGCGGATTTTTTCGACCCTTGCATTAACGTTAGGTCTCACTCAAATACAATACCAAAGAAGCTCACTCTACACCGACCAAGCTGATGTGGTCACTGACAGTGGCAGCCCCACGGCTATTGGGGGTGGATTTTAGTGAACTACCAGCAAGACCTGCTACATTGGGGCGTTGCGGGGTAGACGATGAGCCTGGCTCGCCCGGTTGTGCTTTACCGGGGGACATGACAAGTGCTGGGTGTTGTTACACGGATCGAAATGTCGCGACTAGGTGTTGTCCGCACAGGTCGTGAAGTGGGGAAGACGATAAAAAGGACTGAATCTGCTTCCCTTATATATGTCCAGCCAATGTGGCGCAATCGATGTGGCGGAGCATTTGATGTGGTATTTTGATGTGGCAAGAATCAAGGACACAATGGAGTTGCTAATACGCGTGACGTGTGGAATGCGCACGTGATGCGTCCTTATGGATCTTCTATCCAGACTGAGAGTCCAGACTTCTTGCTTTAGAGTAGACAGAGGAGACCTTATTTTAACGCCCTAGCTCAAAGCACTTCTAGTTCGTCAAAATAAAGAATATGTGCCAGCGCACTTGCGTTCTGTACGCAATAACCCTCGCTAACTGTAAGTCCTCTGAGAATTGAACTTCTTGACCTCGAATTCGAAATCTATGTTCTGGAACCTCTCGCACTACATCACCACAATACACACTCAAAAGAACAAAAGGTAGGATTCGGTCACAGTTCTCTATTCTTTTCTCCTCCTACAATACACAGTCCATGGGGGGAAATATCGTGAGCATCTTATGGCAAATGTTAACTGCGAGGGGAAATGCGGGCGCATGGTCTTGAAGAACGTCGAGAACGACGTCGAAGGATGAGTAATCATTACTCTGTCGTGTAACGTGGTATATAATGTTCGTTGTTGAGACTGGCGCAGTCCCAAGTAGGATACACGACGTAGGCACTATGTACAGTATCAACAGCCAGCAAGACATTACTAATGAGGAAGGGTCAGCCAGATGGCATTCCGAGGGGCTATCACTTACCAGGAAGTAATCCGGAACATGCCGTGAAACCAGGTCACCCGCTCAAGGGACAGGGTCAAATTGTAGGCTGCAAGCAGGACGGATAGTAAACAGAACCACGTGACAAACTACGTCCAAACTGTATGATGCTATCTCCATGATGGCAGCCTGATTACCGCCCGTCCAACGGCTCGAGGCCATTATCACCGGACCCAAATCCACCGCGCCTAGTACCTACCGTTTCTACTTCTGGATTCAGGTTCAGGTTCAGGAGGAAGTTCATGATGAACGCTAGTGGCATTCGACGCCCCGCGCTGAGAGAGCGCCAGCTTGAGCATGAATATTCGCTCATCTTGCGATGCTCTGTGCGTACGCGCGCCCCGATCTTAATAAGTGCAGCAAGGCCAATAGACTGCGCTGTGCGGACAATGTCTCGTTATTCTCTTTTATCGCCTGTGCGACGTCTGGGTCTCCGCATATTCGTGAAGTTCTTCCTGCGTGCATGTGGTGCAACTGATCATGAGCATAAGTCTTTGAGATCGTGGCAACATACCATCAGCAGAAACCTCGGGGTCAAAGGAGATAGCTTGCTGAAACGTGAATGGCTGGGGATGACATGGTGTAAAATCCATCTCTTTGGTTTGAGGTAGGTCCCTCACGAATTGTTGGCAGTGGTGTGCGGGCCGTCCGGCTCTGACACATGGGGCAATTCCGACAACTCCGTCGCAAGTCAGCGGTCGACTTCTTTCCTTCGCGACTACGGCGACTTGTACATTTTCTCAGTGCACAGTGGACACTGCAGCACAATGTCTCTGTGGAAGTCAGGTACCATTATCAATATTGCGTGAGCTCACGTCACACCATCCTTGAAGTCCAACTTGAAGTACTTACTTACATACGTGATCATATTAACTTGAAGGGTCTTGACTTTCAATCCCGGTCGATGCAGCTGGGCTGTAAGCCGCGAATCACTTCCCCTTTGACCCAGAATCAACGTGGAAATTTTTCGCGATTTACAGTCTTACCCACGGGCAACTCAGGATAAACTGTTTTGCGAGCTCAGAAAGACTGGACTGCACGAACATAATTTATGATGATCCACTTCTCTCCTTCTACACTAATTAGTGCAGGTGACCGCTTGTATGGTATGCAACGGAAAGTAACGAGTATCGACACAGTAAGTAAAGAAAACTACGGTAAATTGTTGCTGAGGCGAATCCAGCTCTCGGTACTTGTAAATTTGTGTAGAAAATCATTGATATCAGGTACTGATTCCCCGGTAAATGTCTGCTCGCCTGCTCCTGCCTTCGATTGTCGTCTCTGTTTAATGCGCGACCGTTGATTGTCACGGGCGTCCATGTACAGCACGGCGAAACAGTCCACAACCAAATCCCACATACGTGGTTCGATGTCCGAGGGTTCGAAATCCAAAAAATTATTTAGAAACCATAACTTCTTCTCGCCACATGTCGCGGCGTCAGTTGTTGCCCATGCATCGAAAGGGCGAGTGGTCGGTGGTAGGAGAACTCCATTCCTGTAACGCAAGCAAACCCAGACGAGAACCCACATGAACGACTCGAGATCGTGACGATACAAGTGTTTGACTTGGCCTCGTTGACCCTTTGGGCTGAGAAGGTCGAGCGCCATGAACGGCACTGTGCCCGTGCGCTCGTTGCTCTGAGGACCCGGAGTGATCGCCAACGATGATAGATCATAGTCGTTTAAGACGGCCATCAGGACGCCATTTTTGGTCCTGTAATACATCATGTTGGGAGGGCTGATGTCCCGGTGATGCACTCCTCCTTTCCAGAGAGCAAGATGGCCTGCGCATTGCTTCAGTGGAGATCTACGGAAATGAAACGAACCACGTACATAATATGCATTGACGCCACACATTGAAAAAGTCTTCGCCATGCAGCTCCGTGATGGGTCGGAGCTTGCGGAATATGGGGATGTAGAGGGCGCGACTGCCCTTGGTCGGGTCCGCAATGCCGAGTGCTTTTCGAACCGCGGACGTGGAATTCTTGACCTTGCAGTGCCAAAGCAGCTTAGGAACATGGTCGTCCACGGTCGGTTGCTGCTGGGCAATCTCGGAAACCTTTTTCAAGATCTCCGGCTCGCTAGTGCGCTCCTCCTCTGTCCAAAAGATTTTGGCCACCATCCCATCGTTCTGGATGTCCGGCAATCCCTCGGCGAGGTTTTTACTGGTGATAGGTAACACGTTAGTGGCGCAGCCTTTCATATTGCGTGGCGGAGTAGATGCTGAGCCTGGCTCGCTCGGTTGTGTGTCAGCAGGGGACATGAGAAGTGCTTGGTGATGTTGCGCTGACTGGAATGGTATTGTCTGCAAACCTCGTGAAGTGGGGAAAATAAGAAAAACCCACTGAGTCTGCTTCCCTTGTATCTGGTCAGTGGTCGGCCACTGTGGCGCAATCGAGGTGGCGGAGCATTGAAGAATATTGATGTGATCAAGCAGCCACTGATCACGATCACTTAAGGGCATAATGGACTTATAACGTACAGTAAACTACGTGAGTTTTTATCGGTCGATATGATCACCCAGTCTCCCTTAGTCAGACCAAATAGAAGGAAGAGAGTCTCGTTCCTTCTATATTATGACTCACATTAATACAAGTTCACTATAAGTTCATTAATGTAATTCAGTGCTTTGCTCCATTACTTTGGTGTGAATGTCAGAGCGTAATTCCAGTGCAAATTCAGCGTGTTTTCAGAGTACAATTTCAAAGTATCATTTCAGAGTATGGATTCAGACCATCATTTCAGAGTCTACTTTCAGAGCATATTTTCAGAGCGCAGTTTCAGAGTATATTTTCAGAGTAAAAAACGGCAATATCAGCACCTCAATTTCAACACCTAATGCTCTGAGTTTCAGATTATTATCATCTGATTTCGCCTAGTGATTCACTGGAACTACTATCTACAGTGTATACGTGCCAGGTCTATGTCGAAGGGTGCGGTAGTGCAGTCTAAATAACTTGAATCAAAGAAAATTACGGTAAACTGTTGCTGAGTTCAATCCAGCTCTCGGTACTTGTAAATTTGTGCAGAAAATCATCGATATCTGATGCGGATTCCTCGGCATGTGCCTGCTCACTTGCTCCTGGGTTTGATCGCCGCTGTCTAAACTGTAGAGCTTGTCGACTGTCTTTATCCATTTTGAGCACCTGCAAACACTCCGCAACCAAATCCCATATCCGTGGGTCTAGGTCGAGGGGTGCAGAGTTCAAATAGTGACCCAAAAAAAAGTACTTCGTTGCGCCACATACGACCGCGTCTGCAGTTGCCCATTCATCGAGAGGGCGAGTTTGCGATGGTAGGAGAACTCCATTCCTGTAACGCAAGCAAACCCAGACGAGAACCCACATGAACGACTCGAGATCGTGACGATACAAGTGTTTGACTTTGCCTTGTTGACCCTCTGGGCTGAGAAGGTCGAGCGCCATGAATGGCACCGTGCCCGTACGCTCGTTGCCCTGAGGACCCGGCGTAATCGCCAACGAGGACAGATCATAGTCGTTTAAGACGGCCATCAGGACGCCGTTTTTGGTCATGTAATACATCATGTTGGGAGGGCTGACGTCCCGGTGATGGACCCCTCCCTTCCAGAGAGCGAGATGGCCTATGTATTGTTTCAATGAAAATCGAATTAAATGCAACTAACCACGTACATAAGATGCATTGACGCCATGCATTGAAAAAGTCTTCGCCATCGAGCTCCGTGATGGGTCGCAGCTTGCGGAATACGAGTATGTAGAGGACGCGACTGCCCTCGGTCGGGTCTGCAATGCCGAGTGCTTTTCGGACCGCAGACGTGGGATTCTTGACCTTGCAGTGCCAAAGCAGCTGGGGAACGTGGCCTTTCACTGTCTCATGCTCCTTGTCAGCGATATCGAAAACCTTGGATAAGATCTCCGGCTCGCTGGTCCGTTGCTCCTCTCCCCAGAAGATTTTCGCCACCATCCCATCTTCCCCGATCTCGGGGAATTTCTTGGAGAGTGCTTCGCTAGTGACAGGGAACACGTTCGTCGCGCGTCCTTTTAGTCCGTAGTGAGTTACTCTGTCTTCGTCGCTAGTGTGAATCTCGAGATCCACGCCTCCAAGCTCCATGTCTCCAAGCTCTACGCCTCCAAGATCCTCGGGTCTGAGGTCGAATCTGAGCACACCTTCCTTGACGCGTTGCCCTTCCTTCACTTCTTTGAAGAGCTTGTTTCGACCCCAATCCTCAAGGTCGAATCGTTGAAACGCATATAACAACACCATGAATCGGGGAAGGTCGTCGATGAAGTTGATGCCAGAGCATTGAATAGTGCCCTGCCGATCATAATACCAGACCCAGATGACATTATCTGCGAAACCCCTGGTAAGAGCGCGACCATCGGACGAATGAAAAAAACGCACCGATGACAATAAGATTGAGCAGATAATTGACTGCGACACTGGCTGCGAACATTTCGGCAGCGTAGAGTCCTGTCTGGACAGTCACATCTAGCTTGGTGTCCGTGTCGCCGACTTTGGGTCGCTTGCGGGACGATTCCACAGACTCCGTCGCCTTGCGCTTGGAGCTGGATTTACTGGATGCTTTCTGGGAACTCTCTGCAACACGGGCCGAACGGCGCAGAGCTGGGCTCATTTAGTTTAATCCCATTGAACTCGAATTCATTACTTACGTACGGCGGCGGGCACAGGTTGTTGTGATTGGGTCTGCGAAGGGCCTGACGCTGCAGTCGCGGGGTCCTCGGGTGCAACAGACCCCACTGGCAGATATTCTGGCTTGGGAGGCACATAGTCCTTCACTGTATACGACGAGGGGGGTGCAGCAAGCCGTTTCGACTTTCTCTTGAACTCGACCGAAGCTAGCACATCTTTCCAAAGGAGTGACTCTATCGGCTTCTCCGTTGCATTTCTGAGCATGTGCTCCGAGGGTCCCATGCGGTCATGCGGAAAGGCATCGAGTGAGCTTTGGAAAGGGAGGATGACGACATCGGGCTTCCGCGTCGATGGCACGTTCTGGTGGTTTTGGACCATATTCTTGTCATTAAGCTGACAAATAATGTCTACCTTGGGTGAAGCAGCACGCATTCCGTCGACTTTAATGTCTTTAAGACAAGCCATCGCGATATTGGTAGCATTAATGAAAGGCTTATAATAGTCGCTTTCGACTCCTGGCGATACACTTGCAATTTTTATAAGTGTCACGACACCAAATCAGCGAAAGAGCACTTACTAACTTTCAAGGGCTTCCTTGATTTTAGAGGAATGCAATGTCGCTTGGTCTTTTCCAGCGCATTTTACACGGCCATTGCAAACCGGTAGAACGGCCTCCAGACATTTTTGGAGGAGGTCGGGCTGTTGAGTCTTGCGATCAAGAGAAGCGCGCTGCAGGAGCACTTGCAACATCGCATCTACCGGGCACGTCTTAGCCTGCGCTATATCCCGCTGAATCCATGGGCGGATTTGTTCGACCCTTGCATGAGGGTTAGGTCACACTCAAATGCAACAGGAAAGAAGCTCACTCGATACCGACCAAGCTGATGTGGTCACTGACAGTGGCAGCCCCTCGGCTGTTTGGCGTGGATTTTAGAGTGCTAGCAGTATGACCTGCTACATTGGGGCGTGACGGAGTAGATGATGAGCCTGGCTGGCCCGGTTGTGCGTCACCGGGGGACATGTCAAGTAGATAGTTGATGCTGTTGCACTGGGTATTTTCCGTACAGCTCGTGAAGTGGGGAAGATAAGACAAAATCACTGAGTCTGCTTCCCTTATATATGTTCAGCCAATGTGGCGCAATCGATGTGGCGCAACATTTGATGTGGTATTTTGATCTGGCAAGAATCGAGGGCACAATGGTGAACGTTGTGGACCGTGGTACGCGTGACGTGTGGAACGCGCACGTGACGCTTCCTTCGGGATCTACGCAGTCCAGACCCTTGCTCTGGAGTCTAGACTAGAAAGACTACGTATTTTAACGCTCTAGCTCAAGGCACACCACAGTTCGTCAATATAAGGGTATGCGCCAGCGCAGTTGCGTTCTGAACTTCTTGACTTCGAATTCAAAATCTATGTTCTGGGGGACCTCTCGCACCACACCACTACAGTACACACTCTTCGGTACACACTCTTCGGAAAGAACAAAAGGTCACAGTTCTCTATTCTTTTCTCCTCCTACAATACACAGTCCATGGGGGAAATATCATGAGCATCTTATGGCAAATGTTAACTGCGAGGGGAAATGCGGGCGCATGGTCTTGAAGAACGTCGAGAATGACGTCGAAGAATGAGTAATCATTACTCTGTCGTGTAACGTGGTATATAATGTTCGTTGTTGAGACTGGCGCAGTCCCAAGTAGGATACACGACGTAGGCACTATGTACAATATCGACAGCCAGCGAGACATTACTAATGAGGAAGGTCAGCCAGATGCTCATTCCGAGGCGTTATCACTCACCAGGAAGTAATCCGGAACACGCCGTGAAACCAGCGGCTCCCCCGCTCGGGGGGCAGGGTCAAATTGTAGGCTGCAAGTAAGCGCTCAGGACGGATATTAAACAGAACCACGTGACAAACTACGCACAAGCTGTATGATAATTTTTCGTCTATCTCCATGATGGCAGCCTGGTTACCGCATCTGTAACAGTAATTTGGTGCGCTGAAGATCGTCACGACGTTCCGATCTTGACCCCAACTATAACCTAAGCATGGTTCACGTGTGAGCACGCAAGCTAACGTCGTGTTGAATATATACGTACCCTCCATGACGAGCTGATGTGCTCGTGCGACAAGGGTCAACCCATTATTATGGTTGAAAGCCTCGGATATATCTTGCCCGAAGGTGTACCCCGCCCCGCGGGGTGAAATGCCCCAACCACAGCGGTCGTCGGGATCAGACCACAGAAGGTCGCACATGGGACCTTCGTGGGGAACTTCTTGCACACGGTCAATGGAGCGGACATGATCTAATGTGTCGATGGAAGGTGATAGACCGCCGTGTAAGCAGAATATCTTGAAATCGTAAGGTTAGCGATCAGAAATGGCAGCACAATGATTTTTGCGGAAGATAAGAAGGGGGACGAGAGACTCACTTGGTTATCGATGAGGGCAGTGAGGGGAAGGAAGTCAAACAAATCGGTGAAGAACCGCCACACGTTAGCGTTTCCATATTTCCGCAAGCACTCGTCATAGAAGCCGTACACCTGCGTGATTTGTCGTGACTCGTGGTTTCCCCGTAGGATCGTAACTCGGTCGCGATACCGCAACTTGAGCGCCACAAGCAGAGTGACTGTTTCGACAGAGTAGTAGCCTCGATCTACGTAATCGCCCATGAAGAGGTAGTTGGTGTCTGGTGAGTTTCCGCCGATGCGAAATAGCTCGGAGAGATCATGCTGCGCGTCGAGGAAAGGAGGCACGAGACGCGCACGAGACAAGATCAGCGGTCCAGATTACAGAAATAAATAGCAACGCACAAATTGACCATGGATGTCACCGCACACAGTTACGGGGCATCGCACGGGCTGTACGTTTGACTCCTCCATGAGGATCTCTCTTGTCTGTCGTGGCTACAGTGAGATCGAGCCCAGGTGGCGTCTTTATCGGGGCTAACGAACCTTGTCGCATAATTTCTTTACGTCTGCTTCTGTTAATTGTTTACACTGACTGAGCTGTTCAATCCAACCATCGATCTCGTGCTCCATGATAATAGGTTTTGTTGTTGTGGAAGTTTATAACAGAAGAGTATGATTCAAGGGTATCCTTGTAATTTCCTCCAAACCCCAAGTCACGACATCACGCACCCGCTATCAGGGTAATTGTCACGCAATATCGTGTCACGCTCAGCCTCCAAAACGCGACGCGTGCTGAATCAAAATCATGGCTCAACAAGAAGCTGTATACGCAACTGATGAGGTGAATCGCATAGCCAAATCAACATTTACTAAATGCTTACTTGCTGCAGTATGGCCGACCATTCATCATCCTTAGGGAACAGGGAAGGAAAACCAGAACTCATGGTGTAGAAGCAATCAAGGTGAGCGATTTTCTTCCCGATCATCAGCAATATCTTCACAAAATATCTTCAAGTCGCACATTCTTGCGGCACGGACAGTAGCGAATATTATCCGGACCTCGCTAGGACCTCGAGGTGCGCCCCGTTAACCCACTCTATTTACAGGAGTTTGAATGATCAATCGCGCAGGGCTTGATAAAATTCTTATATCGCCTGACGGCGAGATCACTGTGACGAATGACGGCGCAACTATTTTGGGACAGATGGAAGTCGAGCATCAAATTGCGAAGCTCCTCGTGCAGTTGTCGAAAAGCCAGGACGATGAGATCGGAGACGGGACAACTGGTGTTGTCGGTACGATCCTGACTTGTATCCATATAGTTCTTCTTCCTCATCCGTTGACAGTACTGGCTGGTGCACTTTTGGAACAAAGTGAAGATCTGCTAGACCGTGGTATCCATCCCATCCGTATAGCAGATGGCTTTGACCGAGCCTGCACTGTTGCCTGCGAAAAGCTCGACAGCATCTCAGATCGTGTCGAGTTCTCGCCTGAAAACAAAGAAAATCTTCTCAAGACCGCGATGACCAGTCTAGGCAGCAAAATGTGTGCTATTCTACTCATTCTTTCCCTGTATACATCCTAACTTTGTCCCAGTGTGTCGAAGGAATTGCAGCAGTTCGCTCAAATTGCGGTTGATGCTGTACTAATAGTTGCAGACCTTGAGCGTCGCGATGTTCCCTTTGATCTCATCAAGGTTGATGGCAAAGTCGGCGGCTCTCTTGCTGACACGACGCTGATCAAGGGCGTCCTCATTGACAAGGATATGTCGCACCCACAAATGCCCTCCTGCGTGCGCGATGCACGCCTCGCGATTCTCACCTGTCCCTTTGAGCCCCCGCGACCCAAGACCAAGCATAAGCTCGACATCACCTCTGTAGAGGAGTATAAGCACCTCCGAGATTATGAAAGGGAAAAGTTTGAGGACATGATCAAGATGGTGAAAGACACTGGGGCAAATTTGGTCATTTGCCAATGGGGCTTTGATGACGAAGCAAACCACTTGTTGATGCAGAACGAGCTGCCTGCCGTTCGATGGGTTGGTGGGCCAGAAATCGAGGCGAGTTCCACAAACTCACTTACCGTGAACGTATCATTGATCTTCTGCTCTTAGCTGATCGCCATAGCGACTCAAGGTCGAATTGTCCCCCGATTCGAGGATCTTACAGCCAAAAAACTTGGGAAGGCAGGTATCGTGCGGGAGGTCACGTTCGGCACGACCCGCGATAAGATGCTCGTTATTGAAGAGTGTGCCAACTCCCGCGCCGTCACGATCTTTGTACGCGGCAGCAACAAAATGGTTTGCCTTATGTTTGCCTCCCTTCATCCATTATCTGACATTAAGGCACGTAGATTGTTGATGAAGCAAAACGTGCCCTGCACGATGCTATCTGCGCAGTACGCAATCTTGTCGTGGACAACCGCGTGGTCTACGGCGGAGGTGCCGCAGATATCAGTTGCTCCATCGCAGTCTCGAAAGCTGCTGATGAGATCCCATCTATCGAGCAGTATGCGATGCGCTCCTTTGCAGCTGCTCTGGACGCAATTCCCCTTGCCCTTGCTGAGAACAGCGGTCTTTCCCCAATCGAAACGTTGACAGAGGTCAAGAGTCGACAGGTCACAGAGAAGAACTCCCGGCTTGGCATCGACTGCTCTGGAAAGGAAGAGAATGGTGCGTGGTACCACGTTGCATACTTGAAACACTTGAATCAATTTCCTATTTTCAGACATGAAGAAGCAGTTCGTTTATGACCCTCTAATCTCAAAGCGACAACAGTATCTGCTCGCTACCCAGGTACGACTCTCTTTACTTGCCATTTTAATCTACATTATCTCAATACGTCCTTCCAATTGCAGTTGGTTCGAGCAGTCCTGAAAATAGGCAAGTAAATTGTGTCCCTTCCAGATGAAACGCTAATTCTTCCTCCAGACGATGTTATCGTAGCAGGGGAGGCGGATGAGTAGACTAGCGATGTCTAGAAGTAAACACAGGAAACAGTACACTGACACTTAGTGAACATCATCATGTAATTTGAAGCGTTTCGCTCGATCTTCTCGTTTTTAAGTTCTCTGCCAACCTGCACGTGATGTCTAGAGAAAGTTTTTGTTTTCGGATCAATTGACAAAAGTTGTACCCGGGTCTTGCTCGCGTCCCAGGTCTTAGGGCTCGAGCTCATTATTGTGCGGATCTGAGCTGGCGTATACACATCTTCTTCTATAAAACCAAGAGGCTATCCCACTGAATTTTTAGACTCCCCGTTTTTCTTCTCCAGTGACGTACACATCTTACTTTGGTGACTGCTTTCTGGCCACTTTAACGTGTTGGATTGCACTGACATCACGTTTCGCATTCCCTAGCGTTCTCTCATCAATATCCTAGACAGTAGCAATCATGGGCAAGACCGATTTGCGGGTGCTCGGCAAGGCACCACTTAATGCTGAACCACCATGTCTCGTCGAGCTCACGAGGCACCCTATTACACCGCTGCACCTGGCATATGCCCGTAACCACTGTATGTTTCTTCCAAATTATGCTACTGCCTCTCCTGTCTCTCATAATGCACCTCACTCTGAATCTCAATCCTTTGACTCTGCAACCAAATCTGATGTCCCACCTGAATATGCCAAACCGTCCGATATTCGTTCTCCCATGCTTGGCTTCACCACGGACGCTGCTGATGAAATGGAATTTGTGGCATCTGCAGCTGTGATAAAGGATCTGGCATCTGAATTTGACAGTTATACGGTCAAGATAGACGGCGAAATGGAAGGGATGGAAGAGAAGGTATTGAATGTAAAGGACATGATTGCATCCTTCCCAAGGAAAGCGGTCGTGGCTGTTCTCATCGTGCGTCATCTCTGAGCCATGTCGAGAACGAACATACCTACCACTCGATCTAGTGCGCTGGTAACCGTCGTGCCAAGATGCAAGAAACAACAGGGAAAGAAGTGCGAGGTATCAAGTGGTCCGAGGGCACCATCGCGAATGCCCGCTGGGCGGGTGTACTTTTACGTGACATATTGATCAGCGCAGGAGTCTCTGAACAGGAAGACGATCAAAAAGGTTTCCACGTCTGCTTCGCTTCGAACGTTGCGCCGTGCGAGGACGACAAGTGTTACGGAGGGTCTATTCCACTTGAGGAGATCATGGCAAAGGACGGTGATGCTATGCTTGCATACGAGGTTCGATTATTGTTTCTAAGAGTGCGCATATATTCATATTTTCCAATAGATGAATGATGAACCCCTCACTCCAGATCACGGTTTCCCTCTTCGCGTCGTAGTGCCTGGTTACTTTGGCATGCGATGGGTTAAATGGGTGGACCATATCACTATCTCGCGAGAGGAATCGCCCAATTTCTATCAGCAGCGCGATTACAAGATGTTGCCTGAATGTGTATGTTACCCACATCTAATCGTGATGTACGCCTGCGTTTAACATCCTTGCTGCAATAGGTTACTTCCCCAGAGAAGGCCATTAACGAGGATTGGTGGGGTCGTACACCTGCAATGCAACGACTTAACTGCAACTCGGTCGTTGCCCACATCCAGTGTCTGACACCTGCCTGTCCTGACCAGAAGACGCTCAAAGTCAAAGGCTACGCCTACTCCCACTCCCCTATCTCGCGTGTAGAAATCAGCGGGGATGGCGGCGAGACGTGGCATGAAGTACGAATCACGTACCAAGAGGGTAGCTGGAGTTGGTCGCTGTGGGAAGGCGAGGTCGTAGTAGACATTGATGTCGATGCTCTCGAGTTGGCTAACCACGGACGGAAGAATGGACGCGCAAAGACCAAGATCACGGTGATAAGCCGAGCATTTGATCAGTCTGGAAGCGCCCAGGATACCGATTGCCGCTGGAACTTGAGGGGAGTGGGTTTTTGCGGTGTCGGTGTCGGATCGGTGGAAGTATAATCGGGTTTCCTGGGTTTCCTCTGCACGTTTTCAATTGAGATAGCTGAAAGATGTCATGGCGCTTCTAGTGATCATATCCGGTTCCCAGCTACTTTTATATCAACAGCCCTAATTCCACCTAGCTGTCTTTGTTTACTTCTCGTTCTTACGAGATTCGAAATTCTCAAAACAAGTCGCGCTATAGCACCAAATTCAAACCGTTGGGCCGTCAAACAGCGGTAGGTGATTAGGCCTCGAGTTTCAGCAGTAAAAGTAAACGACGTGGACTGATCCGATTATCAAGAACTCATTTCGCGCGTTGCGAGATCTGTTGCCAGAAGATCTCTCAGTTGGAGATTTATAAAACATGGCTGAGAGAACACCTAGACATTGCAGCAGTTCTCCTCCACAAGGCGCTCATCAGACATCAGCAGCGACTCACGAGATCCGAAAGCGCCTAAGCCGCTGCTTCGTGCCGCGCCACACTGAGTATGACAAGAGAAATATAAAATCAGTCCCCAGGGGGGTTGAACGATTACCGTGGCACTAACTGATTCCACGCAGAAGTGAGTGTCTGTCTTTGGTACATGACTTGAAGCGCTGAGCGGAAGAACATAATCCCTTGGTAGACAAACAGAAGCAAACAATCGTTTCTATTGGGCCGTTGTACCCGTATCCAGCTTCGAAGTTCAAAGACATTTCAGCGATCATATCAGGTGTCGCAAGTCAGCGCTAGTCAGCTACATAAGGCATGTGAACTCTGATTTATCTCGTACATTCCTTCTACGCAACATGCCTTATGGTGTAAGCTATCATGATGTCTAACCTCAGAGGATCCGGATAAGGCTGATAAAGCCTCGCATCATTGCCGAACGTATTCATTTTGATATAAAAGGTCGGGTCTTCAATCTTCTGTTCTCATTACGCCTGACATCTACTTCGACGCGTCTTCTCCACAGGCAGTGACTAACATGACTGGCATCGACTTCACCGTCTTCAGAGGCTCCTCCAGTGGAAAGATAGTCCAGTCCAAAACTCACAAGGAAAGCATCAAACCAGACGAGGTATTACTCAGAATCACCCATGCTGGTGTGTGCGGCACAGACCAGCACCACAAGACATCAGACATGGTCCTCGGCCATGAAGGTGTCGGCGTCGTGCAGCAGGTCGGATCGCAAGTCACCGCGTTCAAAGTGTATTCATGCTTGTTGTTTGCGATGTTATGAAACTGATCGACGCATTTCAATAGTGGCGATCGCGCTGGCTGGGGATTCCTCCACGATTCGTGTGGGCACTGCGATGAATGCCTCAATGCAAACGAGATGTTTTGCCCCGAGAGGGCCATGTACGCACATTCCAACACTGACCAAGGTGCATTCGCGTCTCATGCGGTGTGGAAGGCGGCGTTCCTCTTCCATATTCCCGACGCTATCACTTCCTCTGATGCAGCACCTTTGATGTGTGCCGGAGCAACGGTATTCAATGCGATGTATTTATACAATGTCCGACCTACAGAGCGAGTGGCAGTCGTAGGCGTCGGTGGTCTTGGTCACCTTGCCATCCAATTTGCAGCTAAAATGGGATGCGAAGTAGTGGTGTTCTCTGGAACCGAAAGTAAGAAAGAAGAAGCGAAGAGTTTAGGCGCAACCGAGTTTTACGCCACGAGAGGCGCAAGCAAGCTAGAAATAGGAAAGCCGATTAAGCATCTATTCGTCACTACTTCGAGAATCCCTGATTGGAACCTGTAAGTCTTATCTCCAGTTATCTCCAGTTCTTTCGGATTGACTTATGTGATTCATAGCTTCCTCCCGATTCTGGCGCCCAACGCCACTATATATCCTATTACTGTATCTGAGGGGGACTTGGCCATGCCTCATATACCTCTCGTGTCAAAGGGGTTAACGATTCAGGGAAGCTTTTGTGCCTCGCGTGGTGTCCACGCCAAGATGCTGAGATTTGCTGCTGTGCACGGCATCAAACCCATCACTCAAGAGTTCCCGCTAACGGCCGAAGGAATTGAAGGAGCTATGGCTAAACTCGATAAGGGAGAAGTCAGATATCGAGCAGTATTGGTGGCTGGAAAATAGGTTATGGATGACTATCGGAAGCAGTTGGTATGGCTAGGACCACCAGTGGTGAAGTATCTGTACTATCATCTGACACACACCAGAGTAATAAATTGTATATACGTGTTTTCAAACCCTGGAGAAAACGCACTCACCTAGACGGCGTTGGACGTGGCATTGTCATTCACGGTACGAACAGCCGATTCGAAGGTATCACCATGCGTGTAACATAGACAGATCACCCAAACTGAGCACTTGAGAACCTGACTCTAGAGGAGGTAAAATAAGATAGTGAACTACCTTTGTTTAGGGTAAATTCTGTGGTGTATCAAAACCGGCAAACCACCCGCTGAGCAACGCGTAGCATAACTCCCAGCATATGAAGTGGCGAGGAACTTACTATAGCAGCTAGCAGCTCAGAAAAATCGTGCATATTGTTCGAAGTAGTCAGAGTCTAGTCTTGCAATGCCATGGTGACATCCGGATATGCACCAGAACTTGAAGTTGCTCGGATATGCCATCAAGAAAGGGTTTGAATCTTCGAAAGAAACGATTCCTGTCTGTTAATAATCTGCGAGGCTCAACTCGAGCACGAACACTCCAGGTAGCACAACAAAGAATATTTAGTTGTATGAATCTCTTGAGCTCACTGGATCCGATGGTCCTTGTAAGGTTCGTTCACTGGTTCGAACGGATATGGTTGAGAACTGCGCCCGCCACAAATCGACCCCAAAAGAAGTGGGTCATTTCCCACGCTTATGACATCACAGAGTAAGGACTTTGGTTTAAATGACGTCAGGGGTGCAAAGTAAGTATTTCAGGTGTACGAGTCTTTCGCCTGTTCATCCCCTCCGCCAAGCAATCCATATTCAATGAGCTACCTTCCTGCAGTGCGTTATTTCATTCAAGAGAGCTTCCGGAACTCTCGGAGTTTCGTCGCGATATGGAAGTACAAGGTGCGGCCATTGACCACTACACACTTTGCTCTAGAAGCTGATCCGTTTACCGTGCGGAAGACGGTATACTAGGTATTGGTTGCAAATTCAAACCCGCGTATTGTGCTCATGAATTTCTTGGTCAAGTACGATGCATGACAATGATGCGGAGGTACGTCTGCTCACAATGCCGCTTGCCCCTGATTCAGTTCAAAATCTTCTACTGACAGACTCTGGAGCGAGAGAAACGAAAGAACTTGTCCGGCACCCAGCACAAAACTTCGACCCCAATTGACGACGCACCAGGGTGGAACGAAGACCTGGCGAGTACATCTGAGGCACATGTGAAGGTATTTAAATGGTCAAGACTTCAGGAAAATGACATTGACATCATTTTGTAGGCTGATCGCTCTTCTGTCACAATCAATGATCTTCAGCGTAAGACCATTGATTATATTAATGCGAGGCACCAACCAGACGAGCGCATGGATCACAGAGAGGCATCCTACCTGAGGGATGAAGTCAGTGGACCCCTCGGCAGTGCAAGAGTGGGTGAGTTTGAGGGCGTTGTCGGTGCTGGTGATCTTGGAATAGATCAGGAGGGCACTGACATAGAGCCCGACGGGCGCACCGTAAAGCGGCACATCATTCACGAGGAGGTTACAGAAGTTTTCAGAGAGCCCCATCCAACGGAGAGCGAAGCTAATGTAAGTGATTCGAGTATGGAATCTGCACCCTCGTCGTTGACACGGAATCACTAGGTAAAGGCTGACCGCGGGGAAAGTCTTGAATCATGCCTGTTGATCTTGCGTGATTGATAGCCCTCCATTGTATCGATATTCAACTTCTCGGCTGTATTTCCTGCACTCAATCATGCCATTTGCTCTGAAGTTCATATCATCATTCCGCTTTCAGAAAGATTGCTTCGAATGTAAACAGGTACGTATAATATACAGGTAGCGATGTCGCATGTATCAAATGGCCAATATGTATGATGGACTATCGTGCTGAATGAGATGACTCATGCCTTAGTCTTTGCCGGTAATCTCTCCACGGATCACGACGTGAGGAGCGCCAGACTTCCCGTGCCCTGGGATAGTCTCTGGGTGTGGATGCTTCTCTGGACCAGGACCCTGATGTCCACCGGAGGGCCCCGGAGGATGCCTCACAGGACCAGGGCCCAATGCAACATTCTCAGTGATACCAGGTGAGCTTGAATTGACGGAAGCGGCAGGGATGGCGACATGCAGAGCTTGGTCGGTGGCAATCTGGTTCACCGTTACTATGCGACGGGGGTCGAAATATCCGTGGATCTTGGGGTTAGACGGGGGTTGAGGCTCTGTGGCCTGAATGCTGCGTAGCGTAAGATGGTTAGATGACTGAGCAACTGCAATGACTGATAGATATTACATTGCATTGAATGATGAAACCACTTTGCTCTCCGCGGGAGCTCCCAAGACCAGGAATTTCGAGTCAACAAGCGAGGTGTAAAAAAGACCGACGAGCCCCGACTGTAAATTTTTCAATGGAGCAACAGAGCGCAAAAAATATTGCTTACAATTTGGCCCTTGTCGCCGGGGACTTCTAGTTGACCTTGAACGGTGACGTTCGCACCTTGCTCTGCAACAGCAGCACTGCTCTGACTGAGCAACTGTGCCTGATACTGCTCCCTGGAAAGCTGCTTTCCATTGTAAACAACATTCAAATTGCGCGCGAAGAGCGCATCAAATGCTGTAGTGAAATCTGCTCGAGTCTTGGCCGTTAGAATAGCCCTGAGATGCGAAGAGGTGAAGGCGGTCAAGGTAGGGAGGACGAGTGCAGACATGATAGTGAAGATGTTGTTGATGAGAGATATTGCTGTCTCCACACTGTCTTATATACTCCAAAGAGGTACGGAAGCTGCGCACGATGACTGCGCAAATACTGCATTCTGCTGTTAATGCAAATTTGCACAGACTCTCAACATCACGGGGACCTAGATACGCCGTCAGGAAGACATCATGAGGGTAGCAGATACCAGGCGCTCGTTGACGGTAACTCAACAATAGACTTACACTTTAAGAAGGCATGCGAGAACCCCGGATAGTTGCAATGCAGGTATGTAATAAGCTGTAAAATGATATCTCAGATCTCAGCACTGCGGCCCTGGTTGTAAGGAAGTCTGCACTTTGTCACTTTGTCACCGTGCATGTCGCGCTCGCGCATGTTTCAAAGTTCAAACGTTCATAAACAATGGAGTTCGTGCTCTGTCGCAGCACAACAACTATATGATTAGCGATGAGCATACTTAAGTCGACGCGATTGTTCTTGTCACTTACTGTATTACTATTGAATGATTAATCAATCCCGGTAAGTACAGGTTGTGACGGGAGAGGACCGGTCAGGATGTGTTGATGAAATAAAAACACCAGTAGAGTGTTGGAGTCCGAAACGTCTGAGTCGTCCGAGACGAGAGAGAAATAAAAGTACGAGCGTAACCAAAAGGAGTACATCTCAGTTCTTTCTAGAGACTGAGATGTAAGCCTCCGTTTTATTTTCCTTACTATACATTAGCCTAGGCATCAGGTAACCAACCCGAAACAGGCCCTAGTGTCGTTTTGATGCAAGAATTCGTTGCAGTTGTAGGGATGCAGTGATGCATCGAGCGCTGCACGCTGCAGGGATCGGTTGGTGTGATGCAATAGTGACGGCACCAGTAATGCACTCTGATGCACAGATGTGGGATCATCGATCAGTAATGCATCAAATTCGAAAATCGGGAATCGTCCCACGGTCGTACATGAATCAACAATCCCCCAGGTACGGGTCCACATCTATAGCAGCGCACGAATCCCTCTTGCGGCCCCGCAGCTGCACAATGCCCTCAGGTATGGTCCACATCCCGCCGCTACCTGCTCGCCGCCCCAGGTACGGGTCCACATCTCGCCGCCACCTGCTCGCCGCCATACGCTGCGCACGTATCCTTCTTGCAGCCCCGCGGCGACATACTGATGCGAGAGTGGGTGAGTTTGAGGGCGTTGTCGGTGCTGGGGATCTTGGAATAGATCAGGAGGGCACTGACATAGAGCCCGACGGGCGCACCATCAAGCGGGACATTATTCACGAGGAGGTTACAGAAGTTTTCAGAGAGCCCCATCCAACGGAGAGTGAAGCTAATAGGGGAGCTCACAGTAGGCTTCTGCTTCTGCTGACACGTGAGGGACAAGGGTTAGCGGTGTGTTATGTAAGCACTTAACTCCCTCACCATACTACACATGCCTCGCAGCTCGCTACATCAGCAATACTTGTGGAAAGTACGCTCAGCGTTTGGTTAACAACAACTAGTTTCACGATCTATGTACCTGTGGAAAGTACGCTAAGATAACTTTAAGTAAGTGTGAAACTATTAGCAAGATAAACGAGACGCGTACCTCAGCATTGGTTAACAACAACTGAGGGACACAAACAGCGAGATGACAAGATACTTGTATGTTACAAAAGACGGAGCTCGAATGTCGAGAAGACAGTGACCATACGACGCCAAGCGCAACGCATGTGGTACGAGATGGCGAGGTTGTCCAATACCCAAATGTAATGTTAATCAGTCCGAAAACAGAGGACGAAGCTCCAACTCCAACACACCCTCTCAACCTGCCATGAGACCCAAATTCCAACACACCCCCTCAACCCGCCACGAGTGAGAGACCCGCACGATGTGCAGTAAATGTGGGACGCGGAAGAATCTTGGTGAAGATGTCGGCACTGTTGCGATGAGTGGAAACCCAGATGGGCAAGAAGGTACCGGCTTCGATGTGTTTGCGGATGAAATGATAGCGTAAGTCTATGTGTTTCGTGCGGGTGTGGTTGGCTGCCTCAGTGGATAGTGCTATAGCGCCTGTATTGTCAGCATAAAGCTTGAGAGGCAGCGTGAAGGTGATCTTCACGCATTCACAGAATGACTTGATCCAGAGACCGTCCTGGATGGCCGCCGTCAACGCCATATACTCAGACTCCACGGAAGACAACGCCTGCGTCGACTGCTTCTTCGCTGCATGCGAGATAGGACCCCCATGATAATACCAGACATAGCCAGTGATGGAAATGCGATCTTCAGGACATGTGGCCCAGTCTGCGTCGCTAAATCCGTGAATGGTGGTGTCTGCGTTCTTCCCGCCGTAGTGTACGTGATACGACAGTGTGCCGGAGAGATAGCGAAGGACTCGCTTTGCAGCTGCATAGTGATGAAGTTCGGGTGAGGAATTGTGTTGCGACAGCTTCATGACGGCATGGGCAATATCTGGGCGGGTGTACATCGCGAGGTAGAGTAATTCCCCGACGAGCTTGCGATATTCAGACGGGAGATTGTCGATGTGAGGATGAACGTCGGTGTCTCGTCCGAAAGGGAATGCAGGGTCCATAGGAAGCGAGACGGGATTACACTGACGAAGGCCATGCTCTTCAAGAAGGTAGGTGATGTATTCTTGCTGGTGCATCCATAGCTCCCGAGTAGTGCGCGAACGGACGTACTGAACACCTAAGTGCTTGACGACGGGACCCAAGTCGGCGATTCCGAAACGTTCTGCAATGCAACCCTTGATCCAATCAAGGAATTTGCGATTGTTGCAGCCCGCAAGGCCGTCGTCAACATGCCATGCAATAATGCATATGACATGCACCCCCTCGCCGTTGACGTGGTCATACACGAAGACGGCATAATCAGCGTCGCAACGAAGAAACCCTAAACGGATGAGTACCGCACGCAAAAGCTCATACCAATCGTATGCAGCTTGTTTCAGCCCGTAGAGCGAGGACAGAAGATGGCACACCAGACTTGCCCCATTCTCAAAACCGGGTGGCTGGCGCATGTAGACATCTTCACGTAGCTTTCCCCACAGGAAGGCGCGCTTCGCGTCAAAGCTGTCGATTTCCCAGTCGTGAGCTGTTGCATGTGCGGAAAGGAGACAAATGGAGGATGGTCGTGCGACAGGTGCGAACGTTTTGCCAAAGTCGATGCCTGGTACCTGCGAAAAACCTTGCGCAATGAGACGGGCCTTGTGCACAGGCCCACCTTTCGCATCCTCCTTAAACTCCAGAACCCATCTACACCCAATCGCCTTTCGTCCCACTGGAAGCTTCACTAACTCATAAACATTCATCTCCAACATCAAGTTGATCTCCTTGTGCATGGCATTGAGCCAGTCGTCGCAGTCCGAACGTTGCATTGCTTCGTCGAAGGTGGAGGGCGGGATCTTCATGTTGTAGTCTGGAGTGAGTGGATTCCTTCGAGTGTCGCTGCGGATGGTGACACACGCGAATTCAGTGGCGATAAGGCTGGCAAGCACACGGGGATACCCGACTTCATCTTCGTCTGGGACAATGGCATCAGGGTCAGCAGCCACGTCATCAGCCACGTCAGCGTCAGGCTCGGCATTCACCCCCTCAAGAGGCACCCCCTGAATGCGTGCTTGACGCAATTCACGTTGGCGCGCCAATCTCTCTCAGTCAGACGCCAGATGCTCCTGGAAGATTTGCCCACGCGCAGTGGGCAAGCGAACACGACCCAAACGACGAGCCTCAATGGGCAATGGCGGATGTGCAGATGATGGAGAGGAATGTGCAGGAGTAGCAGGATTAGCAGGAGACACAGCAGGAACCACTGCTGTGTCTTCGTCATCTGAGTCCTCACCGTCCGTTGGAAAAGGGTGACCGGTGAATGTTTCATCGAAGATAACGTCGCGCGAGTTGAAGAAGCTCCCGGTCGCCGTATCACGACAACGCCACGCGCGTCCATCTGGTGCATAGCCCATGAAGATGGCTTCACGGGATTTCGGACCCAATTTCTGCTGAAGTTCAGAGGGGATACGAGCAAAGCAGCGCGCACCAAAGACTCGAATGTGCGAAAGGTCAGGCTTTACGCCATGTAGCATTTCGTATGGCGTTTTACCGGTGGGTAGTGCACGAGACTCAGTGCAATTAAATAGATATGCTGCCGTTAGCGCCGCTTCTCCCCAGAGATTCCTTGGGAGTCGTGCATGATTCAACATTGCATACATTCGCCCCTCGATTGTGCGAAGCACACGCTCAGCCCTGCCGTTCTGCTGGTGGGAATATGGTGCGGAGAGCTGACGCTCGATCCCAGCTGCCTTTAGTTCAGCTGTAAATGCCTCATTGAGAAATTCACCACCATTGTCTGAGCGGAATGCGACGACGCGCAGACCAGAACGTGTTTCCCACTTCGCACAAACACTCCGCCATGCTTCCAGAGCTTGGTCCTTGGTGACAAGAAGCTGAAGAGCCAGAAGTCCTGTGTGGTTGTCGAGGAATATGATGAAGTAACGTTTATGATGCGGAGTGACAACGGGAATGGGGCCGCAGACGTCCGAGTGAATTAACTCGAGGAAACGGGAGGCTGGAGGTGATTGTGATGAGGGATGAGGCTGCCTCGGATGTTTGCCAATGATACACGACTCGCAGCGTGTCATGGCTACATCAGAGTCGATGGAAAAACCTTGAGCAATGTGAGGAAGGCGACAAACAGACTCTCCGCCAGTGTGACCCATGCGAGCGTGCCAGAGATCATAAGTCAGCGGAACGCGTGCAAATGCAGAGACCTCAGACGGCTCGGATACTAGAGGTGTTGACTGAGGAGGGGGAATGAACTCGAGGTCTACATAGAAGAGACGTCCTGACATGGGAACAGTGCCGAGAGCTGTTCCTTTGTACACAAGCTCACAGCGAGCAGGGTCACCCCGAAAGTTACAGTCCCATCCCTTTGCTAGCATCCACCCGACTGAGAGAAGGTTCAATATTGCCCCAGGCGCATGAAGACAGTTAGTGAACCGTACTCGATGACGAGCACCACCTATCTTGAGCCATGCAACACAGTCACCGCGACCAGACGTGTGAAGTGACCCATGATTCGCTGTCTTGACAACAACGGGATCCTGGGTCGAGTAGGTCCAGAACATGGCTTGATCGCTGATGAGAGTGCTGGTGGTGCCAGAGTCAAGAATGGTGGATAATGCACAAGCGTTTGCTGAGACGTCGTTATTGGGGACCTCATCGGGCAACTCTTCGATACTTGCGCAGGATAGATCATGTGTGTGTGTGGCGGATGCAGCAATGGGAGGAGGTGGGACCGATGATGTTGTTGAAGGAGTGGAAGGTGTGCTCGTCGCAACCGCCGTTGTTTCCTTCTTCTTCTTCTGCCAGGGCGCCTGTCCTGCCATACCTCCACCCTCACGATAGCAATGTTCCTTGTCATGATCTCCGCGCCCACACCCGGTCGTCAAGCAAAAGACCCCTTGAGGGTTATTCTTGTGCTTCTTCAGTCCGGTGATAGAGTTGACATTGGAGGCGGATGTAGTGGATGCAGAGTTGGCATACTCGGATCCAGGGCCAGATGCGTTTGTGGGATGGATATTGACCATGCATGAAGCTTCTGTGGTGATGCGTGCTGTGCAGCTTTCAAACGTGAGTGCGCCCGTTTGGAACGAAGCAGTAATGGGGTTCCCACTGCCAGTGAGCGCAGAACTGACGACAGTGGCAGAGAAGCTGTCATGCATGCGTTGCTCGAGTTGCGTGCGGAACAATTGCCACGTAGAAGACGAAGGCAGCCCAGTGAGGAGGTTGAATACCGCTTCCTCATCAGAATAGAAAGCACCCATGCCAATAAGACGATCACGGCAACTGATGTGTTGACCGACATAGTTGTTCGCATCATGTGCATCTTTCATGCGAAGTGCCTGAATGCGTCTTCGAATGACGAATTGAGAACTGACGTCGTTACGGTGAAAGTGATCTTTGAGGATTTTCCAAGCTTCGCGCACTGTGACGGAAGTGTTTCGAGGAATGAGAAGATGAATGCTCAGTGCGAGTTTACAGAGAATGATTGTCTTAGCCTTAGAGTCGTTGATAAGCCAGGCTCGCATAGCTGCCTTCTCGGCATCAGTGGGAGTAGCTGGAGTAGCTGCGACAGGCAAGAACAAAGCCGCTCCAAGAATGTCGTCCGGATTTGCATTTTCAGTTACGTGACACCAGAGGTCATCGTTCGTTAAGACGAGCTGCGCCTGCGTCTCCCAGGGAATATAATTGTCTGCTCCGGTCAACTCTGGGATGTGGTCGTATTTCCCCATTATTAGGGCGACGCGTCAGAGAAGGAGTTGAATTAAAGATTTGAGTTGCTCCAATGAGAGGGAGTTCGTAGTACTCTTTCCAGTTTCCGTGCCGTTTAGGACACGGGGCTCATAACCTGTGGAAAGTACGCTCAGCGTTGGTTAACAACAACTAGTTCACGATCTATGTACCTGTGGAAAGTATGCTAAGATAACTTTAAGTAAGTGTGAAACTATTAGCAAGATAAACGAGACGCGTACCTCAGCGTTGGTTAACAACAACTGAGGGACACAAACAGCGAGACGACAAGATACTTGTATGTTACAAAAGACGGAGCTCGAATGTCGAGAAGACAGTGACCATACGACGCCAAGCGCAACGCATGTGGTACGAGATGGCGAGGTTGTCCAATACCCAAATGTAATGTTAATCAGTCCGAAAACAGAGGACGAAGCTCCAACTCCAACACACCCTCTCAACCTGCCATGAGACCCAAATTCCAACAAAGTGAGCCTGACAACAGCACACGAGAAAACGAAAGAGCCGGAGAACTAGTAATACATGACGAGTAGAAATGAAACCCATCAAAAAGAAAGCCCGAAAGACAAGACTCAACCGAAAAAACTCGACTCGACCGCTATACAAAGATGAATAGGTGGGAGTGGTGGCTGACGTCTGCCTCACGTGAGCCTCATTGAGTCATCAGGTAAGATCCTCTTACCCGTGGACAGTAGACGATGTTATGCTCAACTGTAATTACTAGTACGGGAAGTAGTTGGGGCCCTAGGGTACAAATGAAATTTGTCTGCCAAACAATGAATTGCCTGTTAGCTAAGTAGCCCATAAGTATAATCATTGATTTTGCTTACTTGGATCAAGCCTTCGGAAATCTGAACTAGTAGTTGTCTGTGTTGTTCTGTTTCGTGGTCCAGTGATCCTTTTTTCTTGTGTCGTTAGAAACGCAGCTGCATGTGTTCACAGTCAGGGGACCAATAATTTGTGCGCATCCAGTGACTATGTTATCTTATATCGGAGAATCTTGCTCTTATATATAAGGTCCTTTGATGAGTTTTGATGAATCATGTAGTCCGGGAATAATACCTGGGCAAGTGGCAGCAGCATAAATACCAGAGAATAACGGCTCGTCAAATAGCCGATGAGTTCAGCAGTGTCCAGCACGATTAGTATGACAGCGACTCCAAGTCCCTGCTCGTAGTCAGGCAACCACGATGTATCCCGTCGGGTTCTTCTTGACTTAGGGGTCTGACGTCACATCGGTGAACAGAGGCTGGGGTGTGCCCCTTTTTTTCTGACAAGGTGAACAAAAGTGCATGATTAATGTAACCGATAGTGACTGGTAACGATAAAACTTGATGGTTAGTTGAAAGTGTACATAGAAAACAACAGAAGCACTGCATTCGTTCGAGACTGAGTGTCCTTCCGATCTGAAACGCTCGATCCTGGAACACCTCAGCAACCTCTCTCCTGCCTCTCTGCGTCTGTAAGGGGAACATACTGCCCTCGAATCAGCAATAGCTTAAATCACTTAAAAAATGCCCACCATAACTCCCATCAGATCTTTCTTTGTGACCCTACCCTTCTCGTCCTTGTCGACTTGGATGATCTGTTGAGCAAATGTACCAACCGGTATGAACATCCGCCCTGGGCTCTTGAGCTGATCTATGAGGTGCTGTGGGATCGTTGGCGCAGCGGCTCCGACATGAATTGCATCATATGGGGCAAGGTTGCTATATCCTTGACGGCCATCGCCAGTGACCATGACGATCTCGCCCTTGTCGAGAGCGGAGCCCAGTCCATCGTTTTGGAGATTATTCCATGACCAATCGATCAACCTTGGGATGTGATCGACACCTACGACTATACCGCCCGGGACGAGGTGATGGAGTACGGCACAGAGGTAGCCGGACCCACTGCCGACATCGAGGACGCGCTTGCCTGGGCCGAGATAGTCGAGAAGGTGTTCAATTGCATGAGCGTGCTATAGAAAGGGATGTCAACACGAACGCATCCAAGATTCCGAGGAAGAAAAGAAGACTTGCCATGTGTGGTGCAGATATGGTCGCGCCGTGCCCGATGGGTCTGTGCAACTCAACTTAGTGAGGCTCAGGGAAGAGAGGCAGTGCGCACTGAGGCGAATCCTCGTATGCATCCGATTTGCGCATGACATAGTTGGCACGGTCAACATTCGTCATAGCCTGCAGCCAGTGTTAAGACCTGGCTGGTAAGGTAAGGAATTGAACTGACCTCCTTCACTCTGTCTGTTGTGATAATTCGTGCTACGTGCATGTTTGCGATGAGGTCACCATTTGTGTTACCAGAACAGCGCCAAGCCATTATGCTATACAGCAGGAGCTCGAGGAGAGCTGCGATGTATCCAAGGAAGACCAAAATGACGATTGCGAACGAGGAAGCAGTGGTGACCTCATTCCAGGCTGCCAAGAAAGGAAATTAGCACGCACGTGCGGCCATAATGACGCAGCCAAGCCCTCCCTGACACGCGACGGCTGCGCGTTTTGAGTACACTGGTTCTCTCGTTTTCTCACTAACTATTTAGCCTGCATCGTCCCTGTTATCTCTTTTATTCTACCCACAGCTGGTGAGTCACTCATCGATGGCCAGCACTCCCATCTGGCCGCTGTTGTCCACTGTATTTCAGGTATATATTTTTGGAACGACTGTCCATGGTATCAAAGTGACTGATCTTGGTATCTTAGTCGATTCTCGAGGTATTCTTGCTATGTCTTGCAGGCTACATCCTCGCATGGCGCCATATCATCGATAAACCCACTCAACGCGTCAGTCTTTGTAATTTTTTCTACAACAATATTAACCGTGATCGCAAATCCAGGTAATAAACCACATCAACATCTCCCTGTTCACGCCCGCGCTGCTTTTCTCCAAGGTTGCGTTCTTCTTAAGCCCAGGTGTGCCCCGTATTCTATTGCGATGGAGCACCAGGATGCTAATCAGCCTCATGTGTCCCATAGCAAAACTCAAGGAACTATGGATCATTCCAATCTTCTTTGTAATCGTCACGGCTTTCTCTGCGCTTGTTGCGGGACTCCTTTCGAGGATTTTTAGATTGAAGAAATCTCAACGGTGTGTTTCTTCACTCCTTAACTTATTCCCGCTTTTCTTTCAATGTTGCACCTTTCTACGATCTAACAACTCTCTCTCTTCCCAGAAACTTTGCCATGGCTGCTTCGATGTTCATGAATTCGAACTCGCTACCCATCGCTCTCATGCAGAGCCTCGTGCTCAGTGTGCAAGGTCTCGAATGGACCCCTGACGACAACAAGAACGCGATGCTGGGTCGTGCACTCACGTACCTCGTACTATATAGCACTCTCGGGATGATGGTGCGTTGCGTCAACTCTTGCGCATTTTGCTTTTGGGTTGGATCATCTGAGTTGGTCTTTGGAACTGTTTCATTTTTTGAAACGTTCGTTCTTTTTCCGAGCTTGGCATATTGCTTGGCACTTCCAAGCTCTCCCTTGAGCTTTTTTCCCTCACACCTTGTACCTTTGTTTCTAAAATCGCTTACTTGTATTGCTTACAGCTTCGCTGGAGCTACGGCGTGCGTCTGCTCTCCTCTGCGGACATCCCGTCTACGCCAACCTCGTCCCCACTCGTGTCTATTCCATACGTACATGCTGAAGGAGCACAAGACGCTGACAATGCATCCCTATCAGATGAACAGACGCTTAGCGATCGTGGTTCATCCAGGTTCCAGCCTGCGAGTCCGTCACACCACTGGCGGACTCAGGTCCAACCCACAAGTCCCTCTCATCACTGGCAAACCCAAGCCCGTACTCGATCATTTGTGACTTCGCATCCCGATGGCCCAGATGACAACGACCAAGATACAGTGTGTGAGATTCCTGCCTTCATACCGGAGCCCGCGGGCCATATCTACGGACAGCTGCGTCCGCACCTCTCGCCGTCCCACCTTCACCTCTCGCCATCTCGTGCACTCGAACCGTCATCTTCACGTTCGCATTCACACTCCCCGCGCACGCCACAACCTCCGCGGGACACAGCTATATATCACTCCTTCCCAAACTCACCTGCGCGGGAACATGCGCCTTTGGTTTCGGAAAGTGTCACGCCCGCGGACTCGGAGGACGAGATAGAAGATGATGCAGAAATTGGAAGTGAGGCTTTCCGACACCGCCGACGCCACAGAAGATCACACGGTGTTACGCGGCACGTCTGGAAGTGCACCAAAAAGGCATGGCACAGTGTCAATGCATTCATGACGATGCCCCTATGGGCCTCCCTCCTTAGTCTCTTCGTTGCATGTACCCCACCGCTCCAATCTGCGCTCGAAGGTGTGAAACCTATCAAAGGCGCTCTTGGTGCTGCAGGGAACTGCAGTGTGCCATTAACACTCGTTGTGCTTGGGGCATACTTCTACGCTGACTCTCCTGAGGATGACCTGCAAGATGTAGACCCCACAGACTGTGAGACAGACGAGGCGAGGCGAGGCCTCGGGCACAGCAAGTCTCGCACCTCACTGCTCAGTACCTTTCAGGAGATGTTAGCACTCAAATGTGCATCGCAGTCCCAGCCTCAGACACACGGGGAAGGCAAGACGGTGTTCGTGGCAATCCTTGCAAGGATGGTGGTCGTCCCGGCTGTGATGCTTCCTGTGATGGCGATTCTTGCGAAGCTGGATGTGCATGATATCTTTGCGGAGTAAGTGTCTTGTATTATCTTGTGGATATTTTCGAGCTGGCTGCTGACGTGTGGCTTTTCGATAGCCCTGTGTTCGTGGTGTCAAATGTGCTCTTGATAGCGAGTCCACCTGCACTGACGCTCGCGCAGGTATGTTGCGTTGCCCCATATTAGTATCGTGACCAAACTAATGTTCTTTTATCTCGGGTAGATAACGCAAGCGGCCTCGAATGACGCATTCGAGAGGCTAATATCGCGGACGGTGTTCTGGTCGTATTGCGTCGTCACCCCACCGAGCACAATTTTGGTGGTCGTTCTGGGGTTGTTGATTGCGAAGCTGTGATTTAAATGGTTTGTTAGCTTTGGTACGCCGGTTATTATCCCTTGCGAGCTGAATGATGAATCAAAGGTTTTATGTTAAATATATCTGGCCTGTTGCAGGGGACCTGGATGCTCTTTGGCTTTTTGTTTGGTTTTTATGTGTCGAGGCTTGGCCTCATTTTTTTAACGTGTGTTACACTTTATGCCCTGTAGAATGGGACTTTTGGTACTTAAGTATCATCTGCTGTATCCATTTGCATATGCATTGGTGGATGCGAGTCCACTGTTCTGGATATTCAATGATCCCTATCCTTCGTTCTGGACAACGCGAGCAGCCCATCTTTGCTATACACATGTCATGTTGTCCTTTGGACACGTATACTACCGACGATGTTCCACCCAATTTCCATCTTTCGATTGTTTAGCATCCTACCAGTAACCAGGAACTCCATATCACGGTATCGAACCCCGTTATCGAGGAACTCTACAGTATACAATCAGCTCATTGACGCATATCGCATAGCATGAGCACTAGCAATCATCTACGCCAGGTCTAAGTTCTGTTGAATACTAGCTCCAGGAGGTTGACATTACATTAAGCTAGAAATGGGGAAAGCTCGCCGATCCTGAGAATCGACGTAGTCTGACTTGCCTGGTGTTGGAAGTACGGTATATATATAGGGCAAATCTCGCTGGAGTGATTTAGAAACGGGTTGCCAACTTGCCGCTCTCCCCTACAGAAGAATTAAGGAGACAGTCAAAACTTTGTAGTATTCACAAGGATTTGATCGTATAGCTATTATTGCAGACTATGGCCCAGAGCTGTGCCTTGGCCGAGCACTGATTCAAATCAGTGATAGTACCTGTTGACAGTTGTACATTTAGCCGAAGTGCCTGGTTCAGTTGTGACGGACACACCACCAGTGTGAAAGGTTCAAGGATGCCGTCACCACTAGCTGCCTGCACCCGATGTAGTTTGCCCCAGGTCCACCCTGCCACATCCACTTCTCTGTGAATTCATATTCTATGGGAGAGTGACCATAGACTCACACACTCTTCAATTCCTTCCTTGCTTTCTTCAACAGAAACCTTGGATCTTCCTGTCATTGCCACCTAGCTATAGTATCATATTACTTTCGTTATTTGCCAAGGGTCGCCGTCATGGTCGGATTCTACGAACTCCAGCTTATTCTCCTCATCTCATTGTGTCTCATCTTCCTCTTCCTTGAGCGCCATGTCTCACGACGGAAAGAGAAGGAGAAAGACTTGCACACCGCAGAACGCCTGGAGAACGGGGAGGGGGCGGTATCACACAACTCGCTGGCAACACTGACAAGGCAGTATCTCATCGTCTATGCAATTGTAATGGGTGCGTACCATCCTCTGCTCCTGGGAATTGCGTGGTCATCAACTTATGCAGGCGCTGATTGGCTCCAGGGGCCATATGTGTACTCATTGTACCGCGAACAGTATGGTCTCTCGGAAAGAATGGTCGCAGTACTTTTTGTGACAGGATTCATGTCTGCGGGGCTCACTGCACCACTAGTCGGCGTGTGGGCAGATCAACAGTACGTCATATACGCCTTTTGTACCGCTCTAAAGGCGTTTAACGATACTGCAGCGGACGCAAAAAGCTCTGCCTTGCCTTCTGCCTAACGTACATGTTCACATGTTGTTGCATAACCGTTCCCTACTTGCCTATTCTTCTCCTTGGTCGTGTATCCGGAGGTATCTCCACTTCGATTCTCTATTCTGCGTTCGAGTCGTGGTTGGTGAGCTCCGCTGGAGCACTAGCCCTCCCCTCAGCCGAACTTTCCACAATATTCGGGCGCGCCACGCTCGTGAATGGATTTGTTGCAACCGGCGCAGGTGTTGCAAGCAATCAGCTAGTCGTCTTGACCAACTCATTCACATCCCCTTTCATCGCCAGTGGGGCACTCTTGGTCTTGGCGTACGTGGTTATCCGTGCAAGTTGGGGGGAGAACTTTGGCGGCAACGGAACAACAGCAGGCAAGGATCTGTTTCAGCTGAGACGGCTGGGACAGGCATGGCGCATCGTCAGAGATGGTGAGCCTGGCTTCCTTTTTGTGTCTATGATGTGCAGCTCGTGAATGTGATTTTAGATCCTATGCTACTCGTGATTGGCCTAACCCAGACTTGTTTCGAGGGCTCAATGTACCTCTTTGTCTTCCTCTGGGTACCTTTCCTTCAAGAGGCCTCGCCAACGTTTCCCGCCATTGCACTGCCGCTGGGATACATCTTCTCCTCATTCATGATATCTATGATGCTCGGGTCCCTCCTCTACAGCGTTGTCATTACTCAATCCGGCGGTCTGACGGTCCACGCAAAGCTCAGTAGCTTGGTTTGTGCGTTTGCTGCCCTCGCTCTGGCGACAAGTGTAAGAAGCGAGAGCGAGTGCGTCAGGTTCTGGGCGTTCTGCGCATTCGAAGCATGTGTGGGGATGTATTATCCTGTACAGGGAATGTTGAGGGGAACTTTGATTTCAAACTGAGCATCGGGCAACAGTAAGTCGCCTCTCCTTCTTATGAGGAAGATAGCGCTGACTAAAATAATGTAGCTGAGCTCCCTGTTCCGTGTTCCCCTGAACGTGTTTGTTGTCGTCTCCCTGATGACAGGCGTGTCAAGTGCGAGGGGCGCTGTGTTAAGCGCAAGCTCCTTGATGCTTGCATTCTCTGCCCTTATGACTGCGTTTGTAGTCGTCACGAGGGCAGACGATCATGTGTCCGCCGAAGCAAGTTTGAGGCCAGAGTGAGACACGTCTTACATTATAGTCAGCATTTGTCCACTTATTCTTTGTGTCGTCGACTGATCCAAGTTTCCAGCGTCTGGATATTCTAAAAATATAGAACTCGCCGACAGCCACTGTTCTAAATCCTTGACTCGTCGTCGTTGCAGGACTCTCTTTGAACAGAATAGACTCTAGTAGATTATACAATATAGTTACCTGATACCCAAGCAATGTGGCTACAAGTCTTTATTCAATCTCCGATTCATGGACCGCTGTGAGTCAGCTGATCGGCAACACAAAATTATACCTCCTCTTCGTCTCCTTTTTCACTTGTTGTTCCGTCTTTTTCCTTCCTCCTTTTTCGTCTTTCCTCCTTTTCTACTTCATATTTGTTTTGTCGAACGCCGCAGAAATGGACGTGGACATGAAAAATAAGGACGAGATTGACGACAAGCGCGACCGGGACAGGGAGCGCGAGTTCGACCGCGGCGACAACTTGAAGGACCGTGAGCGAGACAGGGAGCGCGACCGAGACCGAGACAGGGATCGTGACAGGAGGGACCGGGACAGAGACCGTGATCGTGACAGGAGGGACTCAGGTGCGTAGCATTCTTCGGTCTGGTCGACAGAAATTCAATATCTTCCACTTGTCACTAGGTCGCGGCGGTAGGAGCAGGACCGACCACTGGGAACCAGATGACAGACGCAATGGAGACGTGAGTCACTCGTCACAGCTCGTCTTTCCAATTCTGAATGGGGTAATACGTGTAGCGCCGGAAGCGTTCACGCAGTAGAACACGTTCACGGTCCCCGAGGCGTCGTTCTGCTTCGCCTCGTGACCGCAGGCATGCACGCCGTTCGCGCTCTCGTAGTCGCACTCGGACGCCCTCGCGCTCCCGCAGCCGTGACCGTGGCGACCGCAAGCCCGCTGATCCGTTCCCTCGCTCCCTCGGTGGGCCCATGAACGCGACCCATGAAGAAGCCGTCGAATTTGCCAAGATCAGCAAGAGAGAAAACCGAGTCTATGTCGGCAACCTCAGTTACGACGTCAAGTACCGTGACCTAATGGAATTCATGAGGGGAGGTGGGTTGGGGAATTTAGATTTTTCTTTGATTGGGGAGAGAGGCGGGGTGTGGCCACTTTGTAAACCCGTTCTGCTGAGGCTCAGAAAGCAGCTGGTGCTGGCGAGTGTGAGCTGATGAGGGAGAGTGGTGTGGTGCCCTGGCCTGGCCGGTTTTTTCCTTGGCTTTTCGATTGATGGATGGTTGGAATGAGAGGATATTGATGGGAGTTTTCTTTTGGGGATTGATAGCTGGTGAGGTTCTATTCGCCGAAGTACTCGTCACGCCGACGGGAGTGTCCAAAGGCTGCGGGTGAGTGAGAATGCAATATCTTGGTAATCAATGCTGACCTGTTAAACTAGCATCGTCGAGTTTGCTTCGCCTGAGGATGCGCAGCGCGCCATCCGCGAGCTATCCGAAGTGGCTATGCTCGGTCGGCCTGTATTTATTCGCGAGGTACGACTCCCTTGTCTGTTTGGTGCTATACTTACGCTGCAAACAGGACCGGGAGAACGAATCGCGCTTCGGCGCTACGCCTGTTCCAGGCAAGATCGGCATGGCAATGGCAGGACAAGGTTTGCATGCGCAGCCACCTCCACGTCCGCCCCATCACAACTATTTTGGAACTCACAACAACCCCGGCAATCAGTTGTATGTTGGAAATGTAGGTCCACTCTTTTGTCGTTCATTATGCGTGCTGGATTATTGGTACAGTTACCATATCAGGCTGGTTGGCAGGACCTCAAGGACTTGTTCCGTTCGGCTGGTAATATCATTCGTGCCGATATTAACATTGGTGCGGATGGGCGGCCCAAGGGCTCAGGAACTGTTGTTTTCGAGACTGCAGCAGACGCTAAGCAAGCCATCGGTAGGTAGATACACACCATTGTAGACATTGACTCATCTGGCACGCAGGCATGTACCACGGCTTTGACTGGTATGGCCGGACGCTTGAGGTCCGAGAGGTAAGTCTCATGCGTAACTCCGTCTCAGACTCGATGCTGATCGTCTGTCAGGACCGCTATGCTGGTCTTTCTGGCCCAGGCTCGTTCCGTGGCAGCCCTTTCAGGGGTGGTGGTGGTGGCGGAGGTGGTGGCGCCGGCGGCTATGGTCGTGGTTTGCGTGGTGGCTTCAGAGGTAGCTTCCGTGGCAGTTACCGCGGCGGGTTCGCGCCCTCTGGTCCGGCTCGTGATTTCTCGAATCAGGACTTGTACGCAGACTACTCCGGTCCCGACCAACCTGCTGCTCACGGGGGCTTGAGAATGGACGGGTATGGAAGCGGCTATGGGGGGAGCAGCGGCTACGGCGTGCCGGGCGGCGGTGGTGCCGGATACGATGCCGAGCCTAGCCAGCAGATCATGGTTCGCAATGTGAGTGATTTAACATCGTTCCGTATAGGATGGATAATTTATATGTATGTCAGCTCCCTTGGTCGACCGCTAACGAAGATCTTGTCGAGTTGTTCGAGACTACTGGCCAAGTTGAACTCGCTGAAATTCTTTTCGACGGCGCTCGATCCAAGGGATGCGGCGTGGTCCAGTTTGCTCAGGTTCCAGAGGCGGAGACAGCTATCGGTGAGCCGTTTTATTTCACTTGGTTTGATCGCGCGTTAACGCATCCTTGCAGCAAAATTCCAACAGTACATGTATGGTGGACGTCCTCTCGACGTCCGGTTCAACGACCGATGGCATACTTTTACACCCACTGCAGCCAAGGGCGGTCAAGTGATGCCCATGCAGGCGGAGTGATTTGCTTGTACCCTTGCCGTCTTCCTTCTGTCTCTGTCGACATTCGAACTCTGACCGCGTATTGTTCTAGTCGATCAAAATATTGTGAATCGTTATCGAACTTTTTGTCTCTTCCAAGATCAAATTTGTCTTTTAACTAATCATAAAGTTGAATGTGCGTAGGCTTGCAATGAACTGGTTACCTTGTTTGACAACGTGGGTCTGACCTCAACGTTAACATTTACTGCCCCCCTCACGCATGTCACAATGAATTGTTCGAAATGGTATTGTAATTACTACCTTGACCTTTATCACATGACCGCTGGTTCATCATCAGAGCTCGTTACGACGGGTGTCAAGGTTGTCTCTACACACTATGTTCTTCTGTCTAGGTATCCCCGGTGACTTGAACAGCGTCGGTCCAGCAGCTTTGGGGTGGGCGCCATCTCCACCCAAAGCTAAAAGACACCCGACCCACCAGCATCATACGCTGCAGCAACCAGGCTTTGCCCTGGGTCCATGAGCACATCGATGGTGTGTGCGTCGGAGACTGATAACAGCAATTCCAGAAACCATTCACGCTCGATTGTGCGTTGTGAGGGTTTTGGTAAAATCAGAATGATCTTGGCGAAGCTTTCTTCAACGTCGCAGAAACAAAGATGCCCAATGATCAGAGATGAACATTTTCGCAGTGTGGAATCTTTCTGGTACGATGACTGTTTTGACGGGTTGGGTGTTAAACTTGGACCATACATGGGCTTTGTCCCTCAGAAATCACAGGTGCTCTGAAGTAGGAGTATTACTGTGGTCGTCGAGACCGACTGGGAGCAGCTGTTGACCACCGAGTTCGACGATGTACTGAAGCTCAGAAGACGACAAGTATGTCTGGCGAAGGTCTTTACATACCTGCAAGACTATCGTCAGTGCAAACATCCAACTAGGCTAGCAGGCTCGATCAAGACCAGCAAGTAAAATGCTGCTCTCAGATGCACACCGAAGAATATCTTGGCAAGGCAGGATCCAAAGGTCAGAATGTAACGCGTGGACATCTTCAGCAAGAGACAGGAACCCGGGCTCCATTTCCTTGTCATCCTGGTTCATGATGACTTGAAAGACGCGGGCGAAACAGCATGGATATGTATATAAGTCGACAAGTCCCTCTTGCAGTCTCCTGAATGGCAAGCAACTTCGAATCGACCCTTGTTATGTTTCAGCACTGATGTTGACACGTTCTGCAGCCCCACACGAGGATGCATAGTTCATACGCTGCGGCCACTCTCTGGCTTGCGGTCACGTGACAGCTGGTGGTGGTGCATGTACATGATCCCCTACATAGGTCAGACCGTCCACACATACATTTGGACATCATATCTGCGTCCTCCTACGGGACAAGAGTTCCCGAAGGCTTGATCTCCTGATCTGGGACTGGACAACTTGTCAGGGCTCGTGTCCTGACTTCGATAATCCAGTCACTTCATCTCACTCCACTCTACAGACCCCATCCAGTCATCACGAAAACAAGATGTCGCGCAATACACCAAAGACAAAAACAAAAACACCGTCTCCCAGCATCAACGAGAACAAAAAAACTAATCATTCATCTAAACCTCTATAAGCATCGCACACAAGTCAGTACAACTTACCGACTCGCTTATAACACGAGCTACGTACACTCAGATAAAGAACGGTCATCAGGGACCAGCGTTGCCTCTGCCGTGAATCAACTATTTTTCACGTTGTTCTTATGACGTGGGACTCTGCTCACCCAGATCAGTTCCACCTATAAAACCATTCTCAGCAAGATGACGATGAGGTGACGGCATCAACCCACCTCTTGCCCAAATGTTAAAACTGGAAATATCATAAGGAAATCAGTGACTCGTTGATACTGTCTTGCTCACCCCAATCGTAGATCACCCCAGCAGAGGAGACAACTGTGAAACCGCACCCAGGGTTAGATCGACACATCCCGGTCATCATCCGATAGGCTCCACGAACCTACAAAATAGCTGGCAACACGAGCCGCGTTGATGAGCAGCCACAAACTGGGATCATTTAAGACCACGGTCATACTACTTGAGGATTGATGTGAGCGAGCGGTGAACTTGGTGGACGTAATATGACGAGGGCATTCATAGTAGTCATACCACCATGGGGCGTCTTTTTGGCCGAAATGATCATCATAGGGATGATACCTGTCCCTGCCTTGATTGACCGAAGTAAGTAATGTCGCATGAAGCGAAGAAGAAAAGGGAAGTCAGTTCAGTGTGCATCAGTTGAATCAAAGTGGATGTTAGCCGTGAACCTGCACAGCGGTTGAACGCGTGGGATGTTTGAAGATCGAAGAACCGTGTGCGATATCTGCAATTTGTGTTCGATGCCGTTCTCCAGATATTTTTGCTACACTTACATCAACTAAGGAGTTCATCAGCGAACTCTGATCAAGTAGTTCCCAGCCAACACAGGCCGAGGATGATGTGATCGTCAAAAAAGATTGCAGCATCCATGATTCTCGTCTCTATGAGCAACAACACTCTCCGCCTCGCTGGCTCGGGCGCAGGGTCATCCAATAAGGTCTCATTCTGTCCACATCGCGCCAGAAAATTCAGACATGAAACATAGGGGAGCTAGATGGCTCAACTGTCCCGCCCCGGCTGCCAAGCACACATCTCAATACCTCTCATCTCCGTCTTCGTCCTCAGCATCCGTTGCCTCGGGCGTATCTTCTCAGTTTCCATCTCATCGCCGACTCTGATCACCAGGCCATCATACCATAATGATGCTAAAAGATGGTAAACGTAGAACCTAATGCAAAATGCACTGCACTCAATTTGCATATACTTACTGCGATGCATGAACCTTCACATGCTTCACGACGTCTTAGATGCATCATCCCTAGGGTGATAATCCGTGATTGATATCTGGTGAATATATGATGCCCGTGCATAGATTGAGAACGGGAATGAGAAGGCACTGGGGAACAAAGAAGACTCAGATCATCACGCCCAGTGCAGGGTTTCATGACCGAGTAGAAAGTCCGACTTACCGTAGAAGCTCATTTCAATGATTTCATAAAACTTGGCCATCGAGTTATCATTATCATCGCTCATAACTTCAAGATAAGGCTTCAGCGCCTTCAAGCTTCGAGATAAGTATTGCCTAAACTCGTCCTCTGCGCCGGGGTCTAACAACGCAGTCACGGTCACGCTCGTGTTCACCGTTTCCCGAGTGAACCCGCGTGTTTCGATGAGTGGAAGCGCAAGCGTTAGGGATTTGCACTGCAAACAAGGTCGCGTCAGATAGTTACACTGTACATGATGTAAACGCCATTGACCAAATTCGTTTTCTGAGCTGTTCGAGCTTGATCATCATCTACGCCAGCGGATATACGAGGTTTGCAACATGCCTTTCGCAGCCGCCATATTCTCGCAGTAGTAGTTGTGAGTCTTGTGACTGTCCATAACGTGAAGATTGGCCAGATGATTTTAAAAAAATGCGAGTCACGACGCGGGTGTGCACCAGCAGAGCTTTATAATACAAATTGAAGGGGGAGCAAAGGACGAGTCAGTGGTATGGGACGAACGCAACACGATGCCAGGCAAAAAGGCACGAGAGCTTGAACGTTCGCAAGCAGTGCCAGAAAAAGAGGTGCAAGTAGGTGCAAGTACGGGTATGGCGCGGACGTACAACATGCACGGCGTGCGGTACAAAGACGGAGTACTGAGCAAGTACTATGATCAACCTTGTGCCAACTTTATAAATATTACCCGTATCTCGAAAAAAATGTCAGATGCACGAGTGACGTGTTCCAATACGCGATAAGCGTTTTCCGAGAAACGGTGCAGCTGGCATTTGAGACCCGATGGTGCTGTTTCACTGACCAGATCTAGGAGGTGGAGACAAGTAAATGAAGGCGATTCCTAAAGGATGCGGCGAGATGCATCATTTATGGCAGCACGATCGGAACTTATAACTTCTTTTACATAGCTTCATGATCACAGAATGGTTCTTCGCGTGCTCTCCTTCAAGTTGATCAGGCTGGTCGTCGTACAACAAATATTCTTTTAACTGAACCTGGCAAAGGCGCTTCAATATTGCCATGTCATTATTTCCCCCAGGTTCAAACTTCACTGCGGTATCTCTACGGTTATGGACGACTTTCATAAATCAGCTACTAAGAGCTAGCTCATAGTACGTCTGGAATATCGAAGGGAGAGGTAGACTCATGCTTAAACACAGTATGGAACACACGTGTCCACGTTGAGTACCTCGTGTCCCATGCACATGTACATGTGTTTCAACGTCTGACTTTGGTCCGACCACATGCATTCGAGAATCGACATGCACCATTGTCTTCGCCTGACTGAGATCCTCGAAGTGATATTCAATTTTGTGTTCAAGTCCTCGACAATCATTATCTTCTACTCATTGCCTGGTGTCTTTCCATCTTCATACACTCAAGATCGAAGGTCTGTGCTCAACCTCGCACTCACCTGTCGTGCATTTCGCGACCCAGCACTCAATGTCCTTTATTCTCACCTGAGAGACATACAGCCTCTTATGTCTCTTATATCCCTGCTCGATGAAACGAGACCTCCGGTGCATACACCCAAACAATTCCGCTCATTGGTCCTCTGTGCTGCACGCGTCCAGACACTCTTTGTTCCCTATAGCAACAACACTTCATATACATTCCTCCTTGCGAGCGCGCCCAAAGATGCCCTGCTCTTTCCCAAGCTGCGCTCGCTAAAATGGCACGATTGGCGTCTCACCTCCATCCCGACCCTCAACCTCTTCCTACCCACCCTCGAGACCCTCTCCCTCGACGTCTCTAACACTCCATTTTGCAAGGCCATCATCTCTGAACTCTATACCGCCGCCCCTCACCTCAAAGCTCTTGAGTTTGTGGGCAAGGTCATCACGATTAGGGACGGCCTGTCAGAAATCGAGTCGCTGCTGTTCAGTTATCCTGAAGGTCTCACGGAGCTTTCGATCCCATGCTGCCATATCTCATCCGGCTTGCTCAATGTTATCGCTGCGTGGCCGCGCCTCCAATGGCTCACTTTCCATCTAAGTTTCAAAAGCATCCCCACTGTACCTTGCCATGTGTCTCAGGCCTTTCAGGCACTCACTCACTTGCATATCTCGTGCAAGGATCTGCGCCTTTTCATATCTTTCCTGCATGCCTTCCGAATTCTCCGGATGGATTCCGATACATGTTCCTTCGGATACCCCAACCTCAAAACAATTCAGATCAACGCACGAGGGTGCAGCCCAGCTAGCATCTGGTCCGAACTTCTCAGTCTTCTCACCCGCACAAAGCTAGAGCACATCATTCTCACCGAGAAGTGTTACTGTTATAATGTAAAATCCCGTACTGCACCGCCATCCTTTGACTTCCACACCCTCCTCGCACACCCCACCGCCCTCGCAGACCTCAAGACCCTTGTCCTCTCCCCTGACCACACCTCATCCATCGCACTCACCGACACGGACATCCTTATGCTTGCTCGCACATGCCCATACCTCGTCGTCCTTGACTTAGGGGTGCGCAACACGCCTGTATCCCTGTGTGCTTTAGGCATCCTTGTGAGGCGCTGCCACGAGCTGCGCGAGGTCATGCTCTGCGTGGACGCGCCGCTCGGTGCGCTCGCAGCAATGGCTCTGAAAAAGATCGAGTGGGTCTACAACCTAACAGACGCTTGATCAAACTGGACATCGGGGAGTCGCCCATCGCGTGCGCGGGCCCCTTGCGCCCACCGACGGCGCCAGACCTGATGAGGTCGATCCCACGGTTCCTGCACGCGATGGCGCCGCGCCTTACACGCCTCTGGACGACAGCAGGTGTTGTATGGCTCCGCAGTCTGTATGGGGAGAGATGGGAGATGGTGTCAGATGCTTTGTCGGCGATGGCGAAAGGTGAAGCTTAAGTTGAGATGATGACTGATTCTTTTTAGGTGGGATGTTACAGATTGATGTGTGAGCAGCGAGAATGTGTCTGTTCGCCGGGTGTGCGCGCGCGTGAGGTGATGCGATTTGAGTTTAGGATGGGATGATTGCTGCGCATATGGTGTTTCAGGCTTAAGGGCCCATATTTTCGAATGCAGCTACACAGACTTAACCGTTGCATATTGAAGAATGAAGATGTAGTACTTCGAAAAAATGTCAGTACACAAGTAGCGAATTATATAGTGAATTTCCATCCAGCAGACTACACCGCTAGAGGGAATGTGACAAGACAAATGGAAAAGTTAGTACAATAGTATCAGGGTGACTTTACAAGGTTTACATCAACCGTAGCGGTGTTTATGCACCAAGTCCCCGACTCCTATCTCTGACGCCTAGTGCGACACAGCTGATGGAGAAAATACAAAATTAGCTTAGTTAAGCTGCATTTAATACATATTCCTTGAGGGATTAGCAAAGGCATATCACAACTGATGCACAGGGAGCATATCGTGACTAGAACACAGTTGATATATTATACCTTTATCGCTTCTCGTCATCTCGAATGTTGAAGCAGACTAAAATCCACTACGCTTGTTGACGAAGGCTTCATACCAATGGACCACAACCGCTGGGAGGTTCCAACTGGGTTTGTGGTCTATTCAATATTGAGTGTGTATGTGACTTTTTATGAAGAGATACAAGTTCTGGAAACGTAGGCGAGTAATGTATTATGTACACGGTTTTAAGGCGAATAAATAATCATGGTCTCAAATACACAGGGCTAGGAAAAATCGTGAATCGTGATGGACAGCGCCTCGGTGATCAGCCTATCTCCGACTCGGAGTCATGTTGGGGATATACAGCTCAGGTTCACCCCGCGAGTTCTGGCGCAGCCTGTACGGGTCCCTGTTGATAACGCGCAGTTGACATACGGATGAATGTGGCAATGACTGCACGCTGGGCCGAAGCTCTAAAGTGAGAAGATTCTCAACCTCGTACTCCTCCTCCGCATCAGAAGGATAGACTTCCTTCTCCTTGCCCTTTCCCTTCGGGTATGAGGTGGTGAAGGTTGCGTGAGTTTGTGGTAGGTTCTGATGTTCAGACATGGTGGCGGGGTACTCTCGTCAGCGTGTTGGGCTGGTAATGAAGTACGGGGGAGGCAAGAACGAATTCAAAGTCAAGTAGAACGCAGAGGCTAAATCGTAAAGGTAGCGGCGTGGTGGACAAAGCTTAGCCTATTGTCCAAAGCCTTGTAGTACGGTCATTCACGGAAACCCCCTGTGGAACCAAGGAATGAGTGGCTGAATGAGTGTACCACATACACTGTAGTAGTCGATAGTGTGGTGGGCTTGCCTTTTGGGGACGAGATGTGAGACATGTTGTTCTTGACTCCGACTTGCAGGTTCCAGCCATCCTATTGTCGCCTTCATTTTGTTGTCGAGGGGAGGGAGGCTATTTTTACTTTGGCGGTCCAAGCTATGAGTCAATAGCTGACGAAGTTCGAGTAGTGCGTACCTTGACGGTTGGTTGGTTCAACTTCGACGGGTCCTGCCCAAGTTGTTTTGCGACCTTACGGTCCCAGATGAGGACAGTGCTATGTGAGAGTATTGTCTGTGGCACTTGAACGCATTTTTCTCATCCCAGATCTCTGGGCTTGGATCGAAATACGCCATGCTGATACGGCCCTCCACAGAACCGATCGTATAACTTATGAGTCAAAACATTAATGTCACAGACGGTCTACGGTGACATTGATTTTTTAAAAACAGACCTCACGATCCTTCTCCAATTCTTCCGCACATAGTACATCACAAACAGGACCGTCTCATTCAAAGCTTTTTAATCCGCATGCTCCGCGGTCTCGAAGAGCCAATCCAAGAATGGAGATGCTGTGTATGGAGATGTCAGTTGGTGAAGGACTCGGTGGCCAGGTCATCACGACTTATCGTAGGCTTCGGTCCTTGTTTCACACTTTCGATATTCGCAGTGGGAGGCAGGAGTCTGACATAGACTTTCACTTCGTTGCTGACGTCGCGCTGTTTTCATTGTCGCACCGCTCAGTCTTCTCCATTGCCACAGTCTTCAATGTTTTGTTCATTGTCGCTTTTTCTTCAAATTCCCACGTCACCTTCAGATTCACAACTTTGACTTACTCCTATTTCACGTGCTGTTCTGCACAAGCTGCAAGTCGTCTATCTTTCATTTCGATCATATGTATCGATTCCTTGCCGATCCTGTTACTCTTGGAGCCGCTAGTTCTCTTTCCTTCCCGCAACTCAAGAGGTGTGCGAAACTGGAGTTCAGCACACTAACCTGTCAAAACTTGGGTACCGCCTACGCCTACCGTGACAGCGTGATGACAGCGTGACCGATCGTGTAATTTAGCCATATTAGGTAGTCGTTTGGTTGAACAAAGAATCGCCGAGAAGTAAAACGAATCAATTGAGCGATCGCAAAGCAAACATACAGCTGCAGCAATACAATGGATGAACACGAGTACGTAGACGACTACCATGAGTCCGTAAAGTAAGAAATTAAACACTGAGTGCAGAAAGAGCAGCCGGAACGGTCATTCGGGCCTTCTTTGAAGGACGGGATGGGCCTGCTTGTGCTCCAGCACGTTTGGAACCACGGGAAACCAACGGAGGAATGTTCTCCTTTCCAATCTCGCCCGGAGGA
>JABCPV010000105.1:0-130789 GCA_016584345.1 Suillus ampliporus | reverse complement strand
CGTGCGCTGCGCCCCTTACCCAAGTATGTGCCCCTAATTTCAGGGGTCTGGTAGTGTATAACCCGGTAGTACCATAGATACAAGTCAAAGAGTTAGACTGCCTAAGGCCGGAGCTGGTAGCAGAAAGGAACAGAGGTAGAGCTGTAATAGAAATAGACTTAGGGGTCAACCTAGTCTAGTGTCGGAGAATGACAAGAGTCGGAGAACTCAAGTCCTGAGAGGCAGGAATGAGCAGGACTATGTATAATATTCAAACTGAGGTATCTACAACAAGTACAGGAGTTTATATACTATAGGTAAGCTAACTGATCAGTAATCCGGAGTACAGAGGCAGTGAGGAAAGCATATGGTGAGTATATTAGCAAGTCCGAATGGATCAAGTAAAGTAAGACAGATCATAAGGAAATGAACTCGGAGATGAGACAGGTACGGAGATCAATAAGCAGGCGGATATCAATAGAAGCCGGAGGGCCGGAAGTAAGGGGGATTCTAAATTGGGTTTAGGTCTGGTGGAGCGGACCTGTCCGGAGGAAGCGCGCTGATGGAAAGAGTTTGTGGATGCCAGAGATATGGGATATGACATTCACCTATACTTACTTCGTGTTAGTGTATCTACTTGATATAGGTGAATATTATAGATGTTTGCATCCGCGTGCACGATCTGAGCATATTTACTTGATATAGATCCACGCGAAATGACTTGTAACTTTCACAGGTTATGAGCCCTGTGCTCTGAAGGAGCACAACGTCTCACGCATCTCCAATTGCCAAAGCTGCTAATACACGATGTCTACTACTGTACCAGTTACTACGGATACCTTGCCCTCAAACGTGCCCAAGCTGATTTAAAGGGTATGAACTGGGCCATTTTCTCGCTGCGCTTCCAGGTGGCCGTTGAAGCCAAGGACCTATGGAAGCAGTTCGATGGGTCAAATCCTAAGCCCGTCAGCATGTCTGCGACAACCGGAGTAACCACCATAGTATCCCCTCCCGACCCTGTAGCTCTCTCAATGGCAGAAACACGAGAACTTAGCAAAACACTTGCTCACCCAGCAGATCCCAGACTCTACTGCGTTACGTGTACGGAACTTGTCGACGTTGTCGCAATGTGGAAGGAGATCAGCGAATACACCAAGAAGGGTGCCTACGTGCAGACGGACCTTGCACAAAGTTTTTAGAGTCTCGATGCCCCACCGGGGGCGACATACGTTGTTTTTAGACGAGCTGCGCGCTAAACGAGATGAGCTGTCAGCAGTAGGCATCCTAATAGAAGAAAAGGACTACCAATCCACCATAATCCAGTCTCTCCCTAACCACCTTGCTAGCTTCACTTCCGGGCAACTTGCCACTGCCCGACTCTATGCCCCCACGCAAACCATCGCCCCAGATATCCTGATCTCCCTCATTATTGAGGAGTCAGAATGATGGACCAGGAAGGACACCCGGATGATGCACACCAATACCAGAACCCACGGCGCTGATGAAGCAATGGCAGCCACTGAGTCATCAACTCGTGGCCGCACAGGCAGGGGAGGCAGCGGAGGATTTCACCATGGAGGAAGGGGCAGGGGCACCAGGCCACGTCCCCTGTGCTGGAATTGCAGCTCATGGGAACACTTTAAGGCCCAATGTCCTGAGCTGGACAGGAAACCCAGTCCACAGGAACCAATCATGGTACCCAAGGGTCGCACATGTAGCCACGAACTCAGACTCAGAAGAAGACGGTATTTTTGCTGTTGACGAGTTATCAACCTTAGAGTCCGAGAGTACAATCCCTGACCTGCTCACCATCTCTGAGTCATCAGACGATGACAAAGTACCCCATTCCCCATCGATGACCGCTTCTCTGAAGTCGGCGATGACGCAGTGACATGGGATGACCCAGATTGGACGATCGTCGAAAGCACTACCAATCTTGATATCAGCAAGGATGAGACTGCTGCTGAAGTACACGATGGACAACAAAAGAACGGACTCACTGTCGAACTATACGACTCGGGTTCCACACGCCATATCTCCCCATTTAAGGAGCGCTTCGAGACCCTTTCCACCATACCCCCAAAATCTTTCACAGCTGCGAACAAACAATCATTCAATGCTGTAGGAGTTGGTGAGATGATCATAGAGATACCAAATGGCGTCGATGTGTCCAGACTCTGCCTTACTGAAGTACTCTACTCACCAGAAGTAGGGTATACCCTTGTGTCCATCGGGCGTCTCAACGAGCTTGGCTATTCAGCCACATTCGCAGACGGAAAGTGCACTCTTCACGACAGCACCAAGGATATCATCAGACAGATCCCCAGAACATTGAAGGGTCTGTACCGAGTCGTGCATGACGCCAGCAGTGGAAGCATACACGCGGCATTGGAGATGGTGACTGTCATGGAACTCCATAGGCGCATGGGGCATTGCACCCAGTGCTGCTTGAAGGCTCGCTGAAAACAGGTTAGTGTCTGGTGTCAAAGTTGATTTATCATCTGGAGAACCTACGTTCTGTGAGTCATGTGTCTATGCTAAAGCAACGCGAAAGCCCATCAGGAAGACCCGTGAAGGAGAACGAGCAAGTGAGTTCACTGAAGAAGTCCACACCGACCTCTGGGGACCAGCGCCAGTAGCAACCCTTGGAGGACGAAGATTATATTAGCTTCACGGATGATAAAACAACTTACTTACCTCCATCTCCTCCGGCAGAAGAGCGACACTTTCGATGCCTACAAACAGTTTGAAGCCTGGTGTTCCACACAACATGGCGCTCAGGTGAAAACCCTTCACTCAGACTGCGGAGGAGAGTACCTAGGAAAGGCTTTCACCATGCATCTCCAAGCCACAGGAACAAAACAAAAACTCACCGTCCATGATACACCGCAGCATAACGGTGTCGCCAAACGACTTAATCATACGCTAATCGAAAAGGTTCGAGCAATGCTACATGACAGTGGGCTGCCACGCGCCCTCTGGGGAGAAGCTGTAAGGCATGTGGTTTGGCTCAAGAACCGCACACCAACGAAGGCTCTCGATGGTGGTATGCCATTTGAGGCTGCCACCGGAAAGAAGCCCGACCTTAGTCGAGCTAGACCCTGGGGCTCCAAGGTATGGGTCTGTGTCGAGAACGGTGATAAACTGAGAGGTCGAGTGGAAGGGATGATGGGTTGGCATAGATGATGCCAGTGAGAACAGCTGTAGAGTTTTCTGGCCTGGAGGATGCCATGTCACAGTTGAGCGGAATGTTTACTGGAATGCTGCTGATATCGCGTTGTTCCCTCACGAGGGGGAGGAAGACTTAATTCCAAACGTGATGATAACAATGCAAATCAACTCACCTCCCACTCAAATCCCTATAGCGACTTCCAGCAAGACAGTACCAGCCCTGCAAACTGCCAAAACTCAACCCCCTTCCAAGATACCCATCCTATCGGCTTCACCAGTCCTCGATATGGTTGCTAAATGAGTCCGAAGACCAAGTCAATGGATACTCGACATCATCGAAGGAAACGGCACTATACCTAAAGGCATCCAGCTGCCAACTGCCCAACCACAGACTATTGATGAGAACGTTGAGGGGGAGTGCACCGCAGGAGAACTGATGGCCTTGCTCAAAGACGACGATCCAGCTGAGCTAGCCATGGCGTTAGTCCAATTTACGGCTGAAGCAGAAGCACTTGAACCTACCTCGCTAGCTGAAGCAAAATGGCACCCTGATTGGGCCCAATGGGAGGCAGGTATCCTTGAGGAGTTGGCTACCCTACAGACTGCTGGTACGTGGGAGCTTGCTGATCTCCCAGCCGGAGCGAACCTCATTGGATCAAAGTGGGTGTTTCGAGTGAAGAAAGATGCTGCTGGAAATATAGTCCGTCACAAAGCAAGACTCGTTGCTCAAGGTTACTCACAAGTTCCCGGCGTCGACTATTTCAACACCTATGCCCGGTAGCAAACCTCTCATCCATCCGAACAACCCTCACACTCGCTGCCCGATTGAACCTAGAACTCCATCAGATCGATATCAAAGGAGCGTACTTAAACGGAGAACTTACCGGCAATGAAGTAATTCACATGCGCCAACCTCCCGGATTCGAATCAAAGGAACATCTGACCAAAGTATGTTGCCTGAAGAAGACTTTATATGGATTAAAGCAAAGTGGAAGAAGATGGTATCAAAAATTAGTGGAGATATTGGTGGATAAGATTGGACTCACGCAATGTGATGTTGACCAAGCTGTGTTTTTCTCACGACCCTCAGCTGACAAACTTATTGTCGTTGTAGTCCACGTCGACGACTGCACGCTAGCAGCGTCCTCCATGGACCTCATCAAGTAGCTGAAGGACAAGATATGCACCCATGTCGAAGTCACCGACTTAGGAGAGCTCCACTGGCTACTTGGCATCGAGGTCACCTGTAATCACAACAACCACACACTTTCTTTATCACAAAAAGCCTACCTAGACTCAATTATACGCTGCTTCAATTTCGAAGAGTTGAAACCAGTCTCCAACCCGATGGAACCCAGCACGAAGCTTCACTCTGGCCAGTTGCCATCAACCGGTGCCGAGCACGCTGCTATGCATCATGTCCCTTACAGGGAAGCTGTGGGCTCCCTAATGTATGCCTCCCTCGGTACTCGTCCTGATATCTCCTACACTGTCACGATGGTATCCAGATTCTCGAGCAACCTGGCCAAGAACATTGGGACACTGTGCGTCGCATTTACCGTTACCTTTTGGGAATGAAGGACTTGAAGCTCACTTATGGTGGGGTGGAGAAATTGTTGGCGGGCTACACTGACGCTGATGGGAGCATGGGGGAGGATAGAAGAGCAGTTTCTGGGTATGCGTTCTTGATTGATGGAGGAGCAGTCTCGTGGTCATCTAAACGCCAGGATATCGTCTCACTTTCGACAACAGAGAGCGAATACATGGCTGCAACGCACGCCGCCAAAGAAGCATTATGGCTTCGCTCTTTCATCAGCCAAATCTTCGAACCCCTCACTGAACCCATCACACTCTTCTCTGACAATCAATTGGCTATCGCGCTCACTAAAGATCATCAGTACCATGCCAGAACAAAGCACATTGACATTCGTTTCCATTTCATCCGTTGGATTATTGACAACGGCAAACTTCGCCTCATCTATTGCCCACAGCGGACATGGTCGCTGACACCCTTACAAAAGCCCTTCCCTCTCTGAAAGTTAAGCACTTCGCTTCACAGTTAGGACTACGCGCAGCTTGAGGGGGAGTGTTGGAATCAGCCAAGTGTGCGCCACGTCCAGCGACGACAAGTGCGCCGTTACTGTCTTTTCATTCATCCATTGTTATGCTCTTGTGGTCCGTTTCTCGCCTTATGTTAACTGAGTCTTTTGTCCGCTTAGACCAGGACCCATTTCATTTTGTCTGTGGTCTCATACTTATCTCTACTTACAAGAGCATTCATTCGTACTTATACTCGCAGTATCGAGCTCGTATACCTCAGACGTTTGCATTCGCGTGCACAATCTGAGGTAAGACATTTAGTTTCTACTTGGATTCACCTATACTTACTTTGTGTTAGCATATCTACTTGATATAGATCCACGCGAAACGACTTGTAACTTTCACAAGGGAGGGCGTCGTTCTGGAGGGCAGCTTTCACTGGTGGGAGGGCATCGTTTCGGAGAGCAGCTTTTGGGGGGGCATCATTTGGGAGAACAGCTTTCTGGAGGACAGCTTTCGGAAGGGCATTGTTCTGGAGGGCAGCTTGCAGTAGGGCATCTTGCAGTAATTGTCCCACAATACCTACAGAGATGTCTCCATAGCATCAATATCTCATGTGCTATTATTGGAAGGCTGCCTACCAGGATTATCCACCCCATCTGTATCCTCAGCAGCTACCATCCCCCGTTAGTTTGAGTCTCCTGTGCAGGAACAATCAGACTGTGGTCAGCCTTGACAGGGCTGGCTGTCACGGTGGGCACATTTTTAGGGCGAGTCCTGTTGTAAAACCATTCAATGATGGCCATTCTTGTCTAGTGCGCAACATCAAAATCAGATAAAGCAAGACCATCACAGACAAATGACCAACCTTAGGTGTAGATGCATCCTTCCATTGGTTCTGGAAGGGTTCCAGACAATATCTGCAAGCTCTTTGGTGCCCCCTTGGTGCTCTGTTTTTCTTTCCATTCCATAACATATTGTTGAAGGAAATTCCTCTGTTCATCTGAAATTGTTTGGGATGGTTGGGGCATGGTGAACAGTTATACGACTATAACACAGAGTCTTGCTCAAGCCTCCTGGAGCTTCATGAGAATAAATCTTGAAGCTCTTGTTTGTGGGTTGTGACATCAATTGCAATGTGTACCCCTCCTGTTAATATGTTTACGGATCATACGTGATGACAATGACACTGCCTTGTCTATGCCTGATGCAACCAAGTAAGCGAAATCATACTCCTCGGAAATACTGAGTACATGATCCGCTGGCAGGTATATAATCTCTGTGATGTTCTCCCCATGATCATGAGATCCATGAGGAATTGCTTGTTGGGCATCTTGGTGATTCCAAGTTCGTATGCATGCGCCTTGACCCAACTAAGCCCAATCTGCACACTCTCACGAATAACCTCACCAAGTTTACCAGTCAGCTGCAATCCGCCCTTTCCTGGCATGCTCTGGAGAAGATCGTCAACATAATTTGCATCTGAGCATAGAAAATGAATGGACAGTAGCCGCGACAGGCATGACAGTACCCAACCCATTGCCCAAGTATCCTAGACAACACTGATTGACTCCTGGAGGTGGAAGAGCCACGTACATCCTGTCTTTGTGATAGACAGGCAGACCAACATAGTCTTTCAGGTTCCCCAGCATGATGTGGACGTGAATACCATCAGGGATCTGGAGTGGCTTGCACTCCTGCATCATCACAGTTGTGCGGTCGCCAGATTCATTGCTTGTACTTTCCTCTGATGTGGCTTTGCTGGGCTCGTTAGTATGTGGTTCTCGAGATTCGACAGTCTTGGGTTGAGCATCTGAAGAACTCGACAGGGCAGGCGCAGTGGAAAGATGGTTTCACCAAGGTCACAGTCTTCCAGAATATCTACAGCATCCCATGAGCAATACAAACAATACCATTGGCGCAAGTCCCACCTTGTCAATATGCTTCTTCAGATTCCGTACATGGCTTTCTTGGCAGTGATACTTAATGAGCACATCAACAGTGGAGGGTTCTCTGATGCACTTTTGTTGATGCATAAGCCGAAACCATCGGTATTATACCAGCCAACACGTCTGAATAAGGACATCAGAATTGCAAAATCAACAGTGAACCTGTGTAGTCCTGAAATTTGAAATCCGTCCCCCCAACAAAATTCCCTCACCATCGATGTCCCAAGATTCTCCTCGGCTTTGATCTCAAGTGTTTGTGTCATTTCTTGATGCCCAGTTCATCAACGCATGTCTGGCGGCAGGATCATCGCTATGTAAGCTTGATCAATAGTTGCTGTGAGCATATCGGCATATGTTGCTGATGTGTTCGTGAATGTTGATAGTGTGAAGTGCGGAATGTCATTAGGGCATCAGAAAGATGGCGTGGAGTGGGTTGGCCAGAAATGAGATGAGGCAGAGGATGGGGTACAACGCCTATTGCGTGACGCAGGCTTGAAAGTGTTACAGTGTGGATGTCTTGACCATCAATTAGGATACACCCTGAACCGGGTTTGAGGTCGTAGAAGCAGTAGAGGAAGCGCAGGATTGTGCTTTTGCCAGCTCCGCTTTTGCCAACGAGGGCTACGCGCCTGCCATGAGGAACTTTGAAGGAGATGTTGTGCAGGACAGAGGTTTGGTCATCGTAGGAGAAGGATACATTGTCTGTGGGGTGATTAAGATGGATTTGTGGGGAAATGGAGTGTTGTGCATACCAAATTCAACTTTGCCATTCAAGACTACCAAGTCCTTAGCATCAGGTCCATCGACCACCTCAGTAGGCTCATTCAGGAGGTGTAGCAGTTTCTCATTATCAACAAGGCTTGGGTTGATTGTGCGATATACGCTGCCTAGGTTTGAGAGAGGGAAGTAGAGCTGGCGCAGTCAAAGGACATCAGGTCTGCACTATCGTCCCACAAAACAGAATACCCACCTGCACACAATAAGTGATGAATACAACAAAATCACTAGTATTACTGTCCCTTGTGATGCACGACACAACGATCAAAGAACCAACCAGAAGACCAGAGGTAATGATAAGGGTTTGTACAAAGTTCAGAAGGTTGAGAGATACTACAGGTGTGATCAGCATTTGGGTTCGTGATTGGGACTTGTCATGGGTTTGGTTTTGAAATGATGAATGATTTTTTGAAATGAGATGTGGATTTGAAATGAGATGAGACAGAAACACTCACAAACAACTCTCCTCTCCAAAGTCTGATACTCTCCAATAGCCTCCGCATACCTCAGTGCCTCATACTCCTCCCCACTGAAATACTTGACAGTCTTGTAATTCAGGAGACAATCAGTAAGGATCCCACGAGTGACCTGCCCATGTGTGCAATTAAGACCCGCATCATAGACAAAATGAAGCAGCATTGAGCACTCACCACATCCCGCTCATTCATCTGCCTCTGTATCCTAGGCCTATGCCTCGTAAGCATAACACTCGCCCAGATAACTCCTCATTATGACTCCAACCACAGCACCCAGCGCAGGTTCAAACCTAACGACAAACATGACAAGCACAACACATATATCCACGATGTGCAGGAATCACCGTGAACCCAATAAGCTCGCCAACGTGGTTATTGCGCTTCCTCTGTCGAGAATATGGAGCAGTCGCCAGTCTTGCATTTTGTAACACCTGATGCGGTTCTAGTCCTGCGCACCTAACACCAAACCGGGGCCTTGTGGATCGGACGCGAATACGACCAAACGGAGATGAAGGTGATGACATGAACACAAGGTGAGCTGGATTTAGCACACGAGGATTAAATTAACGCTAGGGCGAGAATGGAATGGCACTATGGATTATAATCAGTGTAGGCTGTTGATAGATATGGAGAGAAAATACCTTAGACGACTATTAATCAAGCTCCTAACCATAAGGATTTGATTGCCCACCTGTGTCGGTTTCATGATAACTGGCGGGAGGGATCATCCCATGTCGAAGAGGTGGTGAGGATAGTGGAATGCCCCTCGGCGGCATGCAGAGGGATGAGGCAGAGAATGTGTGTCGTGCTGAGGAGGAAAATGTGATTGGACAGTGAGGTTTGAATTTTCAAGGTGGTGTTAGGTTAGTGTGAAACCAAAAGTACTTACCAATTACCAAAGAACTCATGTAGCTGGCAGGCAGCTTCGTCAGTCTCGGTGGGGGCCAAAGTTCGATCGTTTGAACCCCTTGCCACTTTCCCATGATCAACTTTTCACTGTTGTTGGTGGCGTCAGAAATTTCAACATCATATCGATAATCTACATACCATCCTAGGTGTTTGTTTAGCAAAGCTAATCTAATGTCTGTCTATGCAGACTCTCTAGCTAGCGGTTGGGACCAGAATTGTCCTATCTTAGTTCCTCTACTGAGTCTGTGAAGGATGACCGCTTCACCCCAAGTCCAGATCTCCAAGAAAGCAGTCACGATGATTATACCCCCACTCGCCCATCCACCAGGGAATTCAAGATCTTCACAACCCCTACACATCGCTCAGACTCTGGTGGCCTCTCTTCAAAGACTCATACACGCCTCAATGCATTATATGGCCACATCTACAAATCTACAATGGCCACCACTGTCTTGTCACACAGTCAGCGATCATTTCGCCCACTATCACACATGCTGTTCAACGTGCGAGCAAGCCTGATCGGGTGGGCAATTTTATTATCTATGGAATGTGCATTATTAATCATGATGTTTCTTCAGTTGACACTCTATTAATTCTGCCTTGGCTTAGATTTCAGATCATTCCATGTAGACAGCAGAAGAAACCCTTTCTATTGTGTGACAAATTGCATCTCTCACATGGTGTTGACACTGATGTTAATTTGCAGTATCACGTGACTGGCACTATGTCGAGCATCTCTAGACCCAGATCCTTAAATTGTCCTGTGCTCACAGCTAGTCATACACCGATGTGAATCATTGGTAGCCAATCCCACTTCTTTCCTCCCCCGTCAGCCATCCGTCAATGGTGTCAATGGCATTGTGAATGGCAACGGATACCTAAGTTCAATGAACGACGACTCGCATGTCAAGTCTGAGACACCATCCAAGAACTGCAGCAGATGAATGGGACTTACTACTCTGGCCGATATCGACAAATTTGACCACAACTCCATTTGCCAGGTAAGAATTGTACCGCAATTATTTTTTCAAGCAGCTCACATGTATGGTTAGGCTCAAGCTAAAGCAAACCTATCTCACCACTATCATTCTTCAGAAGGTCTCTCACAGCTTCGTGCATCAGGTAGCATGAGTACTTCATTTCTTCATTTTCTCTCTTTACATTCTTTACTGACACTGTTGCAGGAGATTTGGAAGGTTGCAAAAGCCATGAGAGAGAATCAACTCCGAAACTTGGAACCCCTGCTGGAACAGGTCCTCCGATCTGCAGACCACGTTTGTTTATTCCATCAAGTGTTATACAATGGCTCACCTTGTTATCTAGCTGCCCCTCTCAATCTTGCCAATAGCCTGTCCTTACATTTGCTTACTCCAGCCGAGTAGACCTCTGGATCTTACCCAAACCATATCTTGTCATCAAAGAGACTATTTGGGAGTATGCACATCATGGAGGCAAGCTTTGCCGCAGGGAAGCACGGGATCTCATCAAGATTGATGTGAACAAGACGAGTCGAGTTTGGGACTTCTTGGTACAAGCTGGTTTCCTCAAAATCAGACCTGACCCGCCTGCTGCTGCTGCTCAGGATACTGTTAAGGCCGTGCTCAAAGGAGGACTAGATCCGAGGGGCTTGGCTTCAGCTCGTGCGCTGCGCCCCTTACCCGAGTACGTGCCCCTAATTTCAGGGGGTCCGGTAGTACCAAGTCCGGTAGTGTTAGCACCAAGTCCGGTGGTATGTAACCCGGTAGTACTGAAGAACACAAATCAAAGAGTAGACTGCTTAAGGCCGGAGCCGGTAGCAGAAGGGGACAGAAGTAGACTACCCGAAGGTAGAGCCGGTAATAGAAATAGACTTAGGGGTCAACCCTTAGCCTAGTGTCGGAGATTGACAAGAGTTGGAGAACTCAAGTCCGGAGAGGCAGGAATGAGCAGGACTATGTTTAATATTCGAACTGAGGTATCTACAACAAGTACAAGAGTTTATATACTATAGGTATAGCTAAGGATCAGTAATCCGGAGTTCAGAGGCAGTGAGGAAAGCATATGGTGAGTACATTAGTAAGTCCGAATGGATCAAGTAAAGTAAGACAGATCATAAGGAAATGAACTCGGAGATGAGACAGGTACCGGAGATCAATAAGCAGGTGGATATCAACATAAGCCGGAGGGCTGGAAGTAAGGGGGATTCTAGATTTGGGTTAGGTCCGGTGGAGCAGACCTGTCTGGAGTTCAGGTCCGGCGGTCCAGAGGAAGCGCGCTGATGGAAGTAGTTTGTGGATGCCAGAGATATGGGATATGACAGATACCGTACATGTAACTTTCCCTATAGCTTGTGATACTCATGAGATTCTCTAGTATGAACGGCATCTCCCATACATCATTAAGTGTATCTCCATCCAAGGAGACCTCAGTATTTCACCACATCCTCCTGCAAGAGGGAATCTTTCCATTAGTCAAAGGATTTGGTCACTGACCAATGCCTACACACACACCACCTAGCATGTCTGCCCCACTATGGCCTTCAATTGATGTCCTTGCTATCTTTATCCTGCCGTTTGTTTCATCAAGTAGCATTTGTACTATAGCACTCGCATACATTACTTACCACATGCAACCCATGCTTTCGTTATTGAGGTCTTTAAACTCCAGAACCAGTCAATTATACTGTGGTTGACTGGGATATCGCTTTGACGCAAGTATGGAAACGTACAAGATCGTGACAAGTGTTTGACCATCCCACCATCTCCTTTTCTTCACGGATTTGATGCATGCCACTAGATTGCAGGCACTGCTGTGAGCTCCAACTTGAATTGAGGCCGAAGATGACAAAGGATTTAACATACCGAACACATTATTTATGATTGGGATCCCAAGCCTGAGGTTGCAACAATTCAAGTTGAGCGACAGACATGACACGGGCCTTTTTAGGCAGAGTATTATTCCACTTGGTTATCGTGGTGGTTGGCTCCAGTGCATGGTCGTGCATCGACCCTTGTTCATTTCATGAAGCTCTTTCAACTTACGAATTATCCAGACTGTCTACACTCACCGGTTGCTCTAGTAGCTATTCAGTGACAGAGTGATCACACTCTCACTAACACCCTGGTGACTTACTTACTACTCACCCCACCAATTGTAGGGTCCTATTCTACTCTGAGGGATGAAAGCGATGGCTGCTATTGATGATGGCAGTTGTGGCTTGGACAAAGGCCAGTCTACAGTGCTCTGGCCAAGCTCATCTTTATGGATCACCCCAAGTACGGTCACCTGTACTCCATCAATTCAAAAAAAAATTGCGATAGAATCTGCAACTGCATTGGGAACATACACTTGCATTTTTTTGTGTTCGTTGATAAAAGTACTAAAATTCATGCAGTCTCAGAGGAAAAATACCAGAAACTCAAGGCATCATTTGGCAGCACAGGTGCTGGTGTGATACCAGCTGAAGGGGATGCAAGTGAAAAATCTGCTGGGTGAGTGCCTAGTCCTGAATTTCGTTCTCAGCTGATGATTGCTGCAGATGCAGCACTTTTGACACTCCCATGGTACAATGACCTTGATGCCATTTGCATGCTAATCCGTCCATGGCTGCAAAACCCACTCATCAAAACCAGGTGCTGATCATGTGGATGCCTATATTCCCTGGTTCAACCACATAGTGGGGCTGGTCCCTCCATGCACTTTGACACCTCCAACCCTCAGCCCTCCCATGATGCATATCCTCTGGATGTTCAGCCACCTCATCACACATATCCCTTGCATGACACCATCCTTCCAGTACTCTGCCCTTACATTATGGCCAATAATACTCTCTGGGCCTCACATATATCATAATCCAAACACACTTAGCACTGGTGTAGGTATCTGCCAGCAACACCGTTATGCTGGGGGCTCATATATGGATCCTCCATCCATCTAATGCTGCAACAACCTGCTCCCGCTCCCCATTTATGCTCCATCCACTCCTTCAATATGTCCCCCCAAATTCACCTTCCTGGTCTTCTGCCATCAGGCGCTGATGATGACATGGCCGACACCGATATGGCTGATGCTGACATGGCCAACAATACCCCTCAGAGATGCCTTACATCACCTTGAAGGTGATGAGAGAGCCATAGCTCTTGCCATATTGTGGGGAAGAAATGGCAGCTTCCTTTATTGCTGTCTCCCCTCCTGATGCTCCAGAACCTTTCAGTAGGCCAGCAAATCCCTGGCATCTGTCTACAACAGGCTGCTTGGTGTTTGGCACACAGAAGTCATCAAGCTGTGGGAGGTAACACAAACCACTGTCAGAGATGTCATGCAGCACATCAGCAATAGTTGTCCACAACATGCAACACTACCTTGTTGAACTTCATGTCCCTGACCCCCCAGACTTTGCTTCCAAACAGTGCCAGCAGCTCAAAGAAGAAGAAGAAGGCAAAGTCAGATGTGATGTGGCAGGTGGATGAGGTTAGGGATGAGATTGAGACTATGCACTCTGATGTCATATCATGCTACAATAGCAAACACCAATGCTTCCTTGCAAAGCTTGAGGTGAAAAGTGAGCACAATCACAACAGCAAGAATTATGAATGGCTTTGTGCTACCTGTGAGCATGAGACCGCCCAGCCACTGTCATCCATCAGTGCCTACAGGAGACTAAAGATGCTAGAGATTCACCTTTGTGAGATGGGACATTCGAGTCCACAAGTACATTCATTGGTGCTCAACAAGGAAGGGGAGAATCTCTGACTTAGGATTCAGTACCTTCAAATGAAGAAGGCGGACAAGGACCTGGCATCAGATGGAGGAGCTGAGTGAGTCATTTTGTTGCTTATTTTCTTGTTGTTGTTGTTGTTGTTTGTTGTCTCATTGTCTCATTATCTTGTTATCTTGTTGTCTTGTGGTCTCATTACTCGTCATCATTGTGTTGTGTTTGTCATTTCCATTGGACACATGTTTTAGCTTTGTTGGTACTTCTTTGATTGATGTTACATAACTACTACATTTGTTGTACAGGTATTTTGGTAATAGTACTGTCCAAGCAAGGATTGTTGTTAGTGATCATCCTTCCCTACATGTGGCATCTGAGTGAGGACTGTCAAAGAGCTCAGCCATCAGCTTTGCATGAGCAGCTTGACCTGGAGTGCCATCATATATCCTGTCACCAACTACTTCTTCACCATCTGGACCCTCAATATCTTGATCAATGAAATCCTCCCCCTCTGTACAAGCCCACTTTGAAGAACTCTTGTATGTTCCATCCTTCTTGCAATGCTTGATTTCAAAGTGAATAATCAAGTTGTGCAGGATGATGCAACACTTGATCCACTGCACAGCAAACTCAAGGTCTTTCTCAGCCTGAATCCTGAACCGTAGCTCTCAAAGGGACTGGAACCATCCCTTTAAAACAGTAAATGTGTGTTCAACACAAACACAGATCTAAATAAATTCAATTAATTGAAATATGGTCTCCCCCCCCCAAAAAAAAACCTTAGAGAGGTAATAATTGAATGTCTTCTGGTTCTTTGTCAACCATCCATTGTGAGGCTTCTTGAAAGGGGCAATACACAATGGCTCCAATGGATAAGCACTATCTGCCCAAACCAAAGACCATCAGGCAGAAGGTCAGCATGTTCTTCATAGAGGTGAGTAGATTGAAAAGCAAATGCATCGTGGACACTCCCGGGATGACCCAGAGAATCATCAACAATCAGAAGGTTATGAGGCAAGATGACTGCCTAGAATTAAATCAATTTTTGCACATGAAGATGAAAAGAAAAAAATTACTTGACAGCCAAGGGAATACTTGGATTTCCTATCATAAAATGTTTCACCATAGTAACCAGGTTTGGCAAAAAGATTCATAGTCGAGCCATCAATGGCTAGAAAGCCACCTTTCCACTCTGGACAGGTACATGACTTGGAAAATTTGCAAGCCAGGTCAGCATCCTCAGAATTACCTGCTGGGAAGCAGGTAAACTGATCATAGGCATCAAGCACTGCAATCATCACACAATTAGTGCAATTAACCACAGACCCGACACTCATGCCTGTCCATTGAGAAACATCCTTAAGAGTAATGGCATTGCCATAGTGGCCTGCCTGATTCAGAAAGATGGTGAGCTGGATAGAGATAGGGAGCTGAGGATTGTTGGACTGGTTTTGGAAGATAGGGTGATCAGAGATATAGTCAAGGATGTCATTGAAGATCTCACGGTTGACACAAAGTTTCTGCCAAAACAAGTGAGGGCAGTGTTCTTCATGATGAACCAGCATATGAAGCTGAGGTGCTTATGGAGGAGGCTCATCAGGCTTCTAGAGTATGTGAGCCCTCTTAACCTCATCGTGAAGAACATTGATAGTGTCTCAGCACCTGTTGTAAGGCAAGCAACATCATCAGAAGATACAGAACCAATGCTGGAAGAATCTAAAGTCCCTGTTATAGGGGAGAGGGGGGAGGGGGGGAAGGGAGAGCTAAAAGACAGACTGATTGTAACATCATCATCTGAAGTAGTAGTAGAAAGTGAGTCCTCAGAGCCAGAATCACTCTCAAAGTCAGACCAGTCATCTAGGATATCCTGATACTGCAACTTGGCCAAAGAAAGTGTGGCCTGATCCACAATATCCAGGAGGTCTTTATGTGTGGATTGACAAAGCATAGTTATAATGGGGGTTACAGTGGGTGCGGGATCAAAACTCCTATCTGTTTGGTGCATATGTGACACAGTTTGTAGCAGAGTCTAAAGTTTTGGAAAGTTCTGAAGTTTCATCTCATGCTGAGCACATTGGTGTTGTTGCTGACCTCACCCTTGAACCTCAATGCTCATCCACAGCGCCAAGCAGGATATCATCAAATTTCCAGGTGTCATCCACCCAAGGTAAGTAATTCTTGTGCCTCTTGCAAGTTGGCAGCTAACATTTACCCTTATCTTACAGGAAATCTATTTTAGTTCAGATCCCACACCCATCCACCTCATCTTTACCAGCAAGTGCTTGTTCACCCTCCACCTTGTTATCTGTCTCCATGGAGGCATGCATATCTTCGTTAAGACCCTCAAAGGCAACAGCAACAATCCACCCGATAAATTACACTCTATCAAACAGCTGGCAATGCAAAATGCAAACATCTTGTACTTTGATGGTGGTGGTACTGGTACAGGCTTGTGTATTGGTAGACCTAAAGACGACGACATGGAAACAATGTGAGGAGTACAATCCTCCATGCCAGGCAGTGTTGGCGGCGATGCAGTTGAAGCCAGGGATGTTGATGTGGAGTAGCTAGGCAAAGGCATATCGGGCATCGTCAGCAGGGTGATGTATGTGGAGTTGGTAGGAGGGAATGTGGCTTGGGTGGAGAGGGATAATGGTGTGGGTGAGGAAAATAAGATGCTAACTATAGTCAATATGTTCCTAGGGTGCAAGGTTTCTTACTTGTCCCAAGGGGATTGCTACTGGGCAGCGATCCTCGATAAATGCGAGGAGAAACACAGACTAGACTCTGTCTAACAACTCAAGTCAATCCTATCCTTGATAGGATGAGGAATCTGCGAATGTGGAAAGTGCAGACAGGCACAGGAACAATGCGTAAGAAAAGCAGGTTTGTACGTGGATAGCACACGAATGAAACAATGAAGGGAAACAGTCTATGAGCCTATACGAAGAAGACTGGGTGAAGTTGGACCAGTTTTATGACTGGTACTTGCTCCTAGTTGGATGGATGACAGACAGATGGGCAGACGGGTGATGGACAGATGACTAGGATTCAGTCAATAGTAGATTCAAAGTATGAGAAACAGCGAGCAGAGTACTAGAGAAGTACTCTCTAAGAGGAAGTGATGGGATGGCTATCAAAAGGTAAAAATATCATAAGTAGTTTTGTTCTATCTATATAGGATTGCAATCCGATGAACCCTAAGTTAATACAACCGGGTCTGGATCGTGCGATAGAGAACCACTTTGACTGCAGAAGAGCGCACGCTGTCATGCATGGTATGCAACTCATACCATGACATGTGTGTATAAGGAGTGATAAGGAAGGTATAATAAACTATACTGTACCCTATTACCAAGAGACTCTACCATTTCTCCTTGATTCATTATCTTGAACTTTCATCTCTTTTGTCTCAGACTCAATTTTCGATGTATTTCTATTTTTTCTGTGACATTCTCTCTGTTTCTATTGTTCTAGGACTTATTCAGCCATCAGACTTTCTCACTAGCTCTCAGAACATGTTTTTAATCATGTCATGTGACTGGAAAATAACCTGATTTGTAAGGATTCAGCTTGACTCATCATGTTTTGTCAATGATTCGTCATGCTTCATAAGACTTGCAACTGTATTTATAATCTACTTAGTAACAAGGATGACTCAGCTCACCAAAAGGCCTAGTTTGAAATTACATTCTTACCAATCCATGTGATGACTGATGCCTTTGATTTGTCATGCTTCATAAGACTACACTGTACTTGTAAACTACTTAGTAAAACAAGCTGACTCAACACACCAAATGGACTGCTTTGTAAGAATATTCTTACCAATCCATGTGATGAATCATGCTTAGTAAACTGGCCTCCAAAAAGGTATAAAAGGAGCCCATTTTACACCCATGAAATATAACTTCCCACTTTACACCTAATACACTGAACAAGAGTGATACTTGGTGAGACATAGATAAAGTGCAGGCCTATGAGTTGCCTTGAAGTAAGACTAAGCCACACCAATTTTCGAGTTATATAGTACCTTACAGGGGCTGACTATACAACAACTGTTTACTGTTATCTGTTACAAGAGCGCTGGCGCCCCATTCATTTTCTTCCTATCACATGACCAGCTATTTCGCTTACTCTCTTCTTACCGATATTCACATGACAAAGTATCATGAACATTCCACAGTATTCCATGACATTCTATCATACGACTTCTCCTTTCCTTTCTTGTATTCTTACTCGCTATGCTTTCCTTTCTTGACTTGGTCTGTGCGCATTCGCTTACCTATATAAACCCTCGTATACACTGTATTTTCTCTTAACTTGAATCTACTAGGTCTTACCTGATAGACACATCGATCCGATCTAGCGAGTCCCTCGAAACTCGACTAGCCTTGAAACCTAGAACATCTGATCTGACGAGCCCTTGAAACTCGGTCAGCCTTTGAACCTTGAACGCCGTAGTCTTGACCATCCTTTATTGGAACACTACGGAAGAACTATCCTAGTTGTAACAAAAGATTCAAGTTACCTTTTTACGCCTTACTAGCCAAGTAACACTGAACCCTTGAACCCCAGAACGAGTAGCCAACATTTCGTGGCGACGGAACCCAGAACCTGTAGAGTCCTCAACTTCAGAAGGATCGTCTACTCCAGAAACCGCACCAAGCTCCCCCGCTTTAAGACCCCAGAACCCGACATCGATCTCACCAGCCCTCGCAGCGTTCTCACTTGCACCACCACCTAACTTTCCATCACTCCCGCCTCGACAGTTCCCCATGCCACCCGCTGCCCCCAATCATGACTGACCACTACCAAAGAACCGAACTGAAGATTGGAACCTTTGACTTTGATGGAGACCGAGACGAGTCTAACCGATGGCTCCTCATGACTACCGCGTACCTTGACATCAACGATAGAGTCTATGATGAAGAAAAGAAAAAGGTTATCTTTGCTCTCTCTCCATATGACTGAAGGAGCAGCCGCCACATGGGCAGAATCCTTCCTTGAACTCGCTCAAGACAAAACCCGTATCCGTTCCTCCACTAATCCAGCCTATTCGGGTATGGAACATGGGATGAATTTGTCGTAGAATTCAAGAAAGCATTCGCACCCCTCGATGTCACAGCCTCCGCCATCAACAAACTCCGAACCTTGAAACAAGGAAACGACTTTGCTGAATACCTCTCCTCCTTCAACCAAACATCACACGCTCAGGAATCACTGGCGAGACAGCCAAAGTTCAGTTCTTCATTGATGGCCTCCATCCTGGCCTTCTCAACCGTCTCTACAACACCGGAGACGTCCCTAATGACTTTGACAAACTCGTTGAGAAGTGCACCAACCTTGAGAACACCAGGAACCATCTATTGCCATCCGAAACCGCCATGGTAACCAACAGAAGAAGAAGAACTACGGATCTAACCGCTACGTACCTTCTACCTCCAAAGACCCTAACGCCATGGACGTAGATCCGTCTCACCGAAGCTGACAGAAAGGAGTATATGCGAACTGGAAAATGTTTCAGATGCGCCAAGACAGGCCATCGTGCCAATGACCCTGTCTTCCACCCCCGAGGAGATGCCGGAAGGAATGATAGGAAAGTACCGGTAAGGCGCGGAGCGCCTGAAGAAGAAGATGACGATGAAGACGCCGAAGAAACCAGGAGAATGGATTTTTAGAACGAAGGACTGTTACGACGTCAGTACCTTCCATTTCAATACGCCTTGTACAATCTATAGGAGAAAGAAAAGAATTTCAGGTACCGGCTACCCTCATCTCTACAAAGCGTGCGCAAACCGTCGAAACCACCGTTGTTGTTGACTGCGGTGCAGCTGGAACTTTCATCAGCTGGGAATTAGTCAAAGAACACAAAATCCCGATCCACCGCCTTTCGAAACCCTTCCCGATCAAACTCGCAGACAGCTCTATCTCTAAAGACGGACCAGTATCCTACTACTGCGTCCTTGGAATCAAGATCGACCAACGAACCATGATAGGGAAATTTAACGTCATGAAGCTCGGACAAAAGGACAAAATCCTTCTTGGAATCCCGTGGCTGCGCGCCATCAACCCTTTGATCGATTGGACAGCCAAGACCATCTCCATCATCCCACGAACCTCCCGATCCACTAAAATAGAACGAACCATCGATAAGCAGCGGATTGCAAATAATCTTCAACCTATCTTTGCACCAGCATCATCAAAGAAAACCACCATTCGAAGAAGTACGAGACGAATCCTTACCCCCGCTCCTCCCTATTCCAGACGACGACGAAATCGAGATGCCTGACTTCGACCAGAAAGAAGACGTATGGGTTGAAGATCACTTTCGCCCAGAAAGTAGAAGAAGTCGCTACCTATCCTCTTTCAGACGATGAAGTCCTTATCGAATACGCCGAAGATGCTACTTCCGTCCGCATTATCGAGAACCTTTCCTACGACTTCCCTCTCACGCATGATGGAACTTCCGCTATCGAAATCCGTCGCGCCACTACCGCAGCTCCACTACGAAACTCTTGGATCCTCGCCACCTCCATTGACGAAGAAGAGGAATATCACAAAACAAGCAACAAAGCCCAAGAATTCGCAATGGCAGGAGAACAAGCGAAGAAGAAGAAGTCCTTTCGAAGAACTCGTACCCTCTCACCTTCATGATTTTGCTGATGTATTCGCTAAAGATGGACTCAATAAGCTTCCCTCCGTCTAGACCAGGAATCGATCATCGTATCGAAACGAAACCTGGATTCATTCCAAAATCATCGAAAATCTACCCCTTATCTGAGAAGGAACGAGAAGCCGTCAAAGCATTTATCGATGAACACGTCCAGAAAGAATTCATCTCTGAATCGAAGTCACCTCAAGCAAGCGGATTCTTTTTCGTAGGAAAGAAAGATGGCTCGTTACGTCCATGCCAAGATTACCGATACATTAACGAATGGACGATCCGAAACGCCTATCCCCTCCCGTTGATTCCCCCTCTTATCGCCAAACTCCGAGATGCCAAGTACTTCACCAAGATGGACGTTCGCTCTGGATATAACAACATCCTTATCCACCCGGAAGATCGCTGGAAAGCTGCATTTACCACCGAATATGGTCTCTACGAACCAAACGTCATGTTTTTCGGACTCTGTAACTCTCCCGCAACGTTCCAAGCTTACATGAATCGCACTTTCCAGCAGGAACTCAACGAAGGATGGTTGGTAATCTACATGGACGATATCCTCATCTTCTCCGACACCCTTGACGAACATCAGAAACGAACCCGAAGGATTCTGGAAATCCTTAGGAATGAGAAACTCTTCCTGAAACCAGAAAAATGCCTCTTTGACGTCCAAGAAGTCGACTATCTAGGAATGATCATTCGCCCCGGGCAAATTGCGATGGATCCAGCCAAACTCAAAGGGATAGAAGAATGGCCGATACCCAAAACAGTCAAAGATGTCCGTTCGTTCCTTGGATTCTGTAACTTCTATCGCCACTTCATATCCCATTACTCCGATATCGCCCGACCCCTCGTAGATCTCACCAAGAAAACGGTCACTTTCGAATGGACCTCTTCTTGCAACGAAGCCTTCAACAAATTAAAGGCTTGTTTCTTATCCACCCCCGTCCTCCGAAACCCTGATCCTACCCGACAATTCGCCCTCGCCACTGATGCATCCCTTGTCGCTACTGGTGCCGTCCTTCTCCAGACTGATGAAAACGGTGTTTACCATCCTTGCGGGTACCTTTCCCAATCCTTCAATCCAGCAGAGCGCAATTACCAGATATATGATCGAGAACTCCTGGCGGTTATCAGAGCCTTGAAGAACTGGCGTCATTACCTCGAAGGGAATCCCCACCCCATCATCATTTTCACTGATCACAAGAATCTCCTTTACTTCCGCTCCTCCCAGAAACTTACTCGCCGCCAAGCAAGATGGCAATTGACTCTCTCCGAATTTGACCTAGAATTTCACCACGTACCCGGTAGTAAATTAGCAGCTCCCGATGCCCTTTCTCGACGACCCGATCATCTCCCCGATTCCATTGATAACACTGACATTACCCTTCTCCCTGATTCCCTTTTCATTCGTCTTATTGATACCGACTTCGAAAAAGCACTTAGGTCCCCTGACCCTATCTCCGATCCCATTATCTCAATTGCGAACGATGCTCTTAACGGCCTTTGCCTTCCCCCTATGAAGTCCTCCCTTTCTGACTGGCGTTTCACTAATGATATTTTGTACTATAAAGACCGTGCTTACGTACCCCCTCATCTCCGATCCCGCATCCTTACCCTTCACCACGATCATCCCACTGCCGGCCACCCTGGCCGCTTCAAAACCGAAGATCTAGTCAAGCGTGACTATTGGTGGCCCCAGATGGGCTCATTTATCAGGAAGTACGTTGACGGCTGCGCTATTTGCCAACAGATGAAATCCGATACGCACCCCGTCACTCCTCCCCTGCACCCCATCCCTTCTTCTGCCATGCGCCCTTTTTCCCAGATCTCCGTTGATCTTATCACCGACCTCCCTGAGTCCTCTGGCTTCGATTCTATCATGGTCGTGGTAGACCATGGTCTTACGAAGGGGGTAATTCTATCACCTTGCAAGAAAACCATTACCTCCGAAGGCATTGCCCAACTTTTCTTCAAAAAAGTCTTCCTCAGATTCGGACTCCACGACAAACTCATCTCTGACCGAGGTCCGCAATTCGCATCCAAATTCTCAAAAGAACTCGGAAGACTCCTTGATTACTGAAGTAGCCCTATCTACCGCCTATCACCCTCAGACGGATGGCCAGACTGAACGCTTAAACCAAGAACTCGAAACCTATCTCCGCATTTACTGCCGCTCCGCCCCCACTGATTGGGTAAAACACCTCCCCATGGCTGAATTCGTCCACAATCACCGAAGACACGATTCACAGCAATGCCTCCCCTTTCTTCCTCATGATGGGTTATGAACCCCGAGGAATCCCCTTCGCATTCCCACCATCCGCCATCCCTGCATCAGAAGAACGCGTCATGTACCTTCAAAAGATCCGAGAAGAAGCACTCGCCTGTCACAATATCGCCAGACAGCGAATGGCAGAACGGTCTCACGGAAAGAAGTACGAGCCCTGGAAAGTTGGAGACAAGGTTTGGTTATCCGCTGCGCACCTCATGACTCATCTTCCATCAAAGAAGCTTGCGCCCAAGCGATACGGACCTTTCCCGATCACTGCCGTTCTTTCCCCTATCACTTTCCAACTCCGTCTCCCAGAACAATGGAAAGTTCACTCCACATTCCATGCTTCCGAACTATCGTCCTATCGGGAAACCGAAATCCACGGCCCGAACTTCCCTGAACCACCTCCTGACGTCATCAACGGTGAAGAAGAATACGAAGTTGACACCATCCTGGCTCACAAAGGACAAAAAGGGAAACGCCGCTACCTCGTATCGTGGAAAGGTTACTCATCCGCAGACAACACCTGGCTTCCAGAAAACGCTCTAGAAAACGCCCCGGAAATCCTCCAGAACTATAAGAAACGACTCAAAATTTCCCGTCTCCTTATCCCAGAAACCATCTGAACGAACATGTCTTCCACAACCCTGTCCTCCCCTTCCACCACTTCCCCAACTTCCTCAGCCCATTCCTCCGATTACTTCGCTTTATTCGAACAACAAGATCGCCTCTCCCTCTTTGAAGCTGTCCTCACTAGCGCTCAGCATGCCATAGAAATAGAAAAGACTCTCGTAGAACGAAACGATTACAATTCCCTTCTCCTTCTTGCCATTTTCCGTGCCGCTCACTCCGTCGAAGAAACCCTCCCTCGTATCAACCATCCTGACGCCGTCAATCAGTTACGCTACCTTCAGCGCAAAATCAAATCCACTACACAACTCCTCTTTCCCGCCACTTTCTGTGACGATGTAGACAGAGTCATCCATATCATCACTGAACGAACTGCAACCACTGTCACTACCCCACCATCACCTCACCTCCTGCCCACCGTCCCACCATCTATTCTGTCGCCCATTGCGTCTTCTCCAACCTCGTCACCAAGTAAACCAGCCAAAATGAGCACTCGTCGTAAACCACCTCGTAAACAAACCATCCTATCCATCGGTCTTTCCAAACCAGCCCAAGACTGTGTAGACCACTGTTCCACCGCAGAATTTGAGTCAGTGCAAGCACCTACCCCCGTCCCCAATCCGACTCTCAACTCCGCATTCGAAAACATCGTATGTCGCAACTGCAAACAAATCGGCCACCGCCATAAACATTGCCCCAACTATTGATGCAGAGTATGTCTTATGGACGCTCCTGACCATCTTTCCCCATACTGCCCTTCCCTCCATGGACAGAAGATCTTTGCTCTGCGAAACATGAACACTAATACTCCTGGATTTTACGACGCCCTGAAACAATGGGAGGATGACGAAGACGAGAAGCTTTCCCGCGACTTGGATAACTTTGCCAATGCTGACGCCGACCCAATTTACTACGAGGACGCAAGGCTTGAGAGTTGTTGAAGTCGGAGACTTCAATGATACGAAGGGGGTAATGTTACAAGAGCGTTGACACCCCATTCATTTTTCTTCTAGACACGTGACCGGCTACTTCGCTGACTCTTTCTTACCGATATTCACATGACAAAGTATCATGAACATTCCACGGTATTCCACGACATTCTATCGTACGATTTCTCTTTTCCTTTCTTGTACTTTTACTCGCTATGCCTTCCTTTCCTGACTTGGTCCGTGCGCATCCGCTTACCTATATAAATCCTCGTGTACTCTGTATTATTTCCTTAACTTGAATCTACTAGGTTCTACCTGATAGATACAACGATCCGATCTAGCGAGTCCCTCGAAACTCGACTAGCCTTAGAAACCTTGACTTGATCAGACGAGCCCTTCGAAACTTGGTCTGTCTCTGAAACCATTGAACGCCGTTGTCTTGATTATCCTTTATTGGAACACAACGGAAGAACTATCCTAGTCGTAACAGTAACGACATCTGGACGGCTAATCATTACGTTACATCAGATTCCAAGGACGGAGGTAAAACACGGGTACCCACCCTCACGAAGACGAACCCGGATGGAACCTCCACAGAGGCTACCACTAATCAAGAGAAGAGCGCCCTTATCGCCGAAGCTTTCTTTCCTCCCCCACCCCTTGCTGACTCTGTCCCTCCAGATCCCAATTACCCCAGGCCCGTAGCACCGCACACCCCCTTCACTGCAGAACAGATAAAACGCACCATCAACAACCTTAGTGGATACAAAGCCCCCGGTCCCGATGGAATATGCAACATTGTCTTCAAACGCTGCTCCTCCACCCTAACCCCCTACTTTGTTTCCATTTTCAATGCAGTCTTTACTCACAAAACTTATTACGATCCTTGGCGCAGATTCACAACGGTGGTTCTCCGCAAACCAGGCAAACCCAGTTACACAGTCCCCAAGGCATACCGACCCATCGCTCTACTCAACACTACATGTAAGCTGCTGACAGCAGTAGCAGCAGAGCAGTTAATGTACATCCTGGAACACCATCACCTACTGCCGAACACTCACTTTGGCGGTCAACCCGGTTGCTCCACTACCGACTCCCTACACCTGCTCGAGTCTACGATCAAAGATGCATGGCGATCTCACCGTGTCGCCTCTGTCCTATTCCTTGATATTGAAGGTGCTTTCCCTAACGCAGTCACCCGCTGGTGTGGGGAACATACCCACTGTAGGCCTGTATTCCGTGAATATCGAGGACTCTACAGGTGACTATCCGTATATCCTGCCCTTCATATGATGCCCATCCGTCTTATCCGACTCACCCATTCGACACCCATCTCACCCGTCTCACCCGTCTCACCCGTGCGTTCCACCCGTTCCATGTGTTCCGTGCGTTCCATGTGTTCCATGCGTTCCATGCGCATCATCCGTGTCTTCCCGCGCCCGTCCGCATCATCCGTATCTTCCCATGCACGTCTGCATCATCCGTGTCTTCCCGTGCTTGTCCGCTTGTCCACATATCCGCGCATCTGCACTTCCGCTCGCCCGATCCATCTGTCCATGTCCATCTATCCTCGTTGGTAAGTTTTCCGATCACCTGTCACTATTTTCTTAAAGATCCCATCGTATTACGTACCCTTTCTGCTACTCGGACCCGGATGCATTTAGAGCGCCCTAAAATGTGGTACCTGTCCGCCAGGGCACTCCAGATCACTCTCCCTACATATAGACATGAAAAACATGTAGAAGAGGACCGATCCAGACCCGCACTTTATTTCCCACTTTGTTTTCCTCTTAGAAGGATTTGCTATTCCGCTATTTTGCCAATGAACACTCCTTGACTTGCTCTGTAACGTCCACATCGCCCATATCGTCCGCATCGTCCACATCGTCCACATCGTCCACATCGTCCACATCGTCCACATCGTCCGCATCGTCCGCATCTTCCCACGCCCATCCGCATCGTCCGTGTCTTCCCGCGCCCATCCGCATCATCCGCATCTTCCCGCGCTCATCCGCACTTTCTCGCATCTACAAATCCTCCATCCTATCTACGATAGGATTGACTTGGGTTGTTAGACAGAGTCTAGTTTGTGTTTCTCCTCACATTTATCGAGGATCGCTGCCCAGTAGCAATCCCCTTGGGACAAGTACAAACCTCGCACCCTAGGAACTTATTGACTACCCTTAGCATCTATATTTTCCTCACCCACACTGGCTCCTCCACAACATGAGGATGCGATGCATCCCAAGCGCACTAGTTGACTTTACCGAACGCATGCTAACAGACAGATTCACACAATTACGCTTTGATGGATTCACCTCTGACTGGATCCCAATCACCAACGGTATAGGACAAGGGGACCCCTTGTCCATGATCCTATATATCATCTATAATTCTGACTTAGTAGAGGTTGCAAAGCCGAGATCTGGCCGTGAGACTCTCAAGGAGCTAACTCTAGCCTTTGTCGACGATGCAGCATTCATCGCCATCGCGGATGACTTCGAGACTGCACATCACACCTTGACAGATATGCTGGAAAGGCCCGGAGGAGGATTTGACTGGTCTCGCGACCATAACTCACGTTTTGAAACTAATAAATTTGCGTTAATAGACTTCTCCATGAACAAGAACAAACCACGCCCGAGCATGATCATTCAAGGCTCCACCATCCACCCCACTGCAACACACCGATTCCTAGGCGTCATAATGGACCAAGAGCTCCGCTGGGCAGCGCAAGTCGACAACGCTGTGGCCAAAGGCACCGCATATGTGTTGCAGATCTGACGACTCTCCTCAACAGCCAAAGGCATCCCACTCCAGCTCATGCGTCAACTATACCAAGCAGTAGCAATCCCAAAAATGCTCTATGCTGCCAACCTATGGTTTACCCCTGCATTCAAGGATGGATCAGACCTCCCCCAACGCGGATCACTAGGGATAGCCAGGAGGCTATCCTCCATACAGCGTATAGCCACCCTCGCCATGACAGGAGCCCTAAGAACCACTGCCGGAGATGTTCTGGAAGCCCATGCTAACATACTTCCCATCACGCTTGCCCTGCACAACATCTGTCACAGAGCCATCATTTGTCTTACCGCACACCCTCAATCTCATCCTCTTTATGCCCCAGTTCGACGCGCTGCCAAGCATTATGTATCCACTCACCGCTCGTCCTTGCACAAGCTCACTCACCTCTTCTCAATAATTCCAGATGAAATCGAAACCCTCATCCCTGCACGCCGTCCCCCCACCACCAAAAACCCCTTCAAAACGAGCATCGCCCCCTCCAAGGAAGCAGCGAAGGAGACACACGAGAAAATAACCGAGACCATTCAAGTTTACAGCAACGGATCAGGCCACAATGACAAGATAGGCGCATCAGCAATTCTTTTTCGAGCGGGAGCCCCCCCCCCGAACTTTACGTTACTACCTGGGAACTAAGGACGAACATATGGTATTTGAAGCAGAGGAAGTCGGACTAACCTTAGCAGCAAAACTGATAGCAACAGAAAACAACCTGCAATTCCCCATCACCATCTCCGTCGACAACCAAGCAGCAATCCTCTGTGGGGATAGTTTTTGCACCCGCCCAGGCTCATACCTAGCGGACCGTTTTAGACGCTGTGGGGAACGTACCCACTGTAGGCTCGTATACCGTGGTTATCGAGGACCTCACAGGTCACTATCCGTATATCCTGGTCTTCGCACGACACCCGTCCGTCATACGTATGTCATCCGTCCCATCCGTTATCCATCCGTGTCGTCCGCTACATATCCGTCTCATGCGTTCCATACGTCACCCATCCGTCCCATCCGTTACCCATCCGTCATACGTATGTCGTCCGTTACCCATCCATCTCATCTGTGCCGTCCGTTACCTGTCCGTCATACGTCCGTGCTACATGTCATCCGTTATCCGTCCGTTATCCGTCAGTCGTCCGTTACTAGATCGTGTCACCCGTCCGTCATCCGCCCCATCCATCTCTCATCCGTCACCCGTCCGTCACACGGAACATCCGCGGATTCATCATATTACCTTCCCTTAGCTTGCGTATCCGCCGCATCCGTCCTATCCTGTCCCGTCCGTCGTCCGTCCTTACTGGTGAGTACCTATTATGCTCGATGTATCACTAACATGTCGATATCCCTTACGCTACGCACGCACGCGCTTCCGTAGTCAAAGCGGATCACTATCGTATGACCCAGACCCGGTCGTATTAACTTAGGGTTCGTCGGATCGCGATCCTATATATATAGAAGACAACTACCTATGTTTTTTTTACCTTTTGTTATCGATCCCATCATTCCCGCTTCGAGAGTACTTCTCTAGTACTCCACTCGCTGTTTCCTATACTCTGAATCTATTGTTGATCAACTCCGAGTCATCCGTCTGTCGTCCGTCCGTCATCCGTCTGTCATCCGTCTGACTAGGAGCAAGTACCAGTTGAAACTTGGTCCGACTTCACCCAGTTTTTGTCCTATAGGCTCGTAGTTCGTTCTCCTTCTCGTTATCTTGTCCGTGTGCTATCCGCGATCGACCCGCTTTTTCTCGCGCGTTGTTCCCACGCCCGTCCGCACTTATGCACTTGCGGATTCCTCGTCCTATCAAGGATAGGATCAACTCGGGTCGTTAGACAGAGTCTAGTCTTTGCATCTCCTCGCATTTATCGAGGATCGCTGCCCAGTAGCAATCCCCTTAGGACGAGTATAACCCTCGGACCATAGGAACATATTGACTACCCTTAGCATCTATATTTTCCTCACCCACAACGCATGATGCAGAAGATCGCAACTGACCATAATGACTTCGACGTCACTGTCCACTGGGTCCCAGGACACATAGACATCCACAGTAATGAAGAGGCCGACAAGGAAGCGAAACGCGCAGCAGACGGACGACATAACAACAGCCCACTCGACCAACTACCCCATTACCTCCGCCTAGAATCACTCCCTCTTAGCATTTCCGCCCTCAAGCAGGCCCACCATCAGAACACCCAATCTTGCTGGACAAGAATCTGGGAAAAATCACCGTGCTATGCCCGCATGCACAGTATCGATCCTAACATCCTACAATGCTCATTTATCAAACTAACGAAATCTCTCCCAAAACGCCTAACAGGATTATTGATGTGCCTACGCACGCAACACGCACCATTCAACAAGTACCTCCACCGCATTAACAAATCTCCTACTCCTTCCTGCCCTCGTTGCCCACAAACGGAAGAGACCGTGCATCACTTCCTGTTTGCATGCCCTCAATATCGTTTAGAACGCCACATCCTATCCCAAACGCTCGGCCGTAAAGCCTCATCCCTCCCATATCTCCTAACAGACCATGATGCTATCCCACATCTCATCCATTTCGTCAACGCGACAGGCAGACTGAAAACCACATTCGGTGAAGTTTCTATGACTCCAGCATGATCAAATTGATAAACGCCTCCACACTTCACCCCACCGCAGAATCAATATCGCATGAAAAAGCACACATCGCCACGTCCTATCACACACAATCTCAACTACCCCATCCACGAATAATTCAAATCTCACAACTTCTAAAAACTAATTGATCTTACGATCACATATCCAACCAACCACCACCTAATAAACCATCACTCGCCTATACGGAATCACCGCTCTAAAGGCCTCAGTCAAAATTGGAAAGGAACCTCAAAACCCGTCGTCAATATCACAGTCCCTCCTTCTCATACTTTTGCACCCCTTAACCATTCCTATACTAGTCGCACTATGCAACCGAGTACGCGTTCAGAATATCTCCCCCTGCTCAGCATTACTTAAACGCACGTACCTTAAAAGTCACCTCTCCTTCGCTAGATTGCATGTCTAAAACGTGCGGCGGGAACGGCGGACCGATGGAGGCAAGTCCTACATCGGGGCATTCATGAATCTAGAGGTGCAGCGGGACATCGGGTCCCTAGACTAGAACGTACTGTCTTACATAGAGTATTACTCTCAAAGACAAAAAACTGGAATTAAAAAAAAAATAAAAAAAATAAAAAAAAGATGCGATTCCGAGAATGGATATCACATGTATGTAAGGAGTGCCACTCTGCTGGCGATGGAATTCCCTTTGTTACGGTACTGCGTTGATGAGCCACATAAGAGCATGGCTGTACTTTTCGTACCAGTAGTGATTTGACCCCCATTCCCCTTAGCAGCCCTTCATATAGACTCGTTATATGGACGCCACCGCAGCAACACTAGTCATCAACTAGAAGTGAAAGATAAGAACGGGCCTATGATGTCAAAAGCCGTGAACCTCGTGTACCACACTGTGCTTGCCGTGAGATTCATCACAATCAGGGACGATCGGCGAGCTTGCTTATCTGCTCAAGTATTCCATTCTACAAGGCGTGATGAGCGCTCGGGAGGCCCTCGTGTATATAGCGGTAAGTGCATACGTTAAAATTTAAAGTCCTGCTAGCGGAACACTAAAGATAAACTCCCGCACCGAAACCACCCACTACCCGAGCTGCCCAGAGATATCTTCGACAAAGTCAAAGGTGGTTTTGAGAGTGTAAGTTCAACGTCGGAATGACTCGTCGATGACTCGGTCGTGTTGATGGTCCCTCTATTCTTTATTTTATACATAAAGCCACAGCCTGCCACTCTAGTGTGATCCCAATATGCGAATCTGTTCTCCGTCGTGCCACTCTGCGAACATTCTGGTGCCATGTTGGGCGCCAGGAGCCTTGACTCATGCAAAGTACTGCAGTCGATACTCTGGCCGAGGCACTTGGATCAAACACACAATTGCTATTCGTTACTGACAGTTTAGATGCAAATCCTACATGATCCTTACGTGTTACTCGGCTCTCGACCACCTATCACGTCCTCTTAGGCCGTGAAGGAATTGTTTGCTTATAGAAATGCGCCATGACACCCTCCGTGTGCGTCATAGCCAGATTGAATACTGGATGCGTCGCGTTCTGCACAAAAGCTCAGTCAGTCACTCGGCCCATCAAGAAAAGCATATAGATCACCATCGGATCATTTCTTTGCAACGGGTCCTTCTTCGGACGCCATCTGTCTTGAATCCAACAAACCACATCGCCGCGGATGTCACTGGCTTAAGAGAAATTTTCAGTATCTGTGATGGTCTCAGTCCTTTTGTGTTTAACAATTAAATTAACCAAGCACGACGTCGGTGCAGAATGCCGAAAATCGTGGACGAAAGGAAAGATCCCAGGCTAACAATATTCTGCAGTGGCTTGTGCGTCGCCGTTTCGCTGAAGTACCTGTACAGGCTGCATCTGCATGTGTTTGTCAGAACTGTGCTGAGTGTGCATCGTTGATTAAATCGTCATCGTCAGCTTCTGCGTAGCCTAAAAGGATGGAAATTAGTCCTGAGTTCCTATGCATGTTACAAAGTACGTACTACGTACTGCGGCGCGATGAAAGCAGAGTAGCTGCTGAAATGTCTACATAGGGCAATAAACGGGATTTTTTCAGAAGTAAACTGCAGCAGAATCACCAGGAAATACAGTACTTACAATGATGAAGCGCAGGAGCGCCAGGCCTAGGAGAATCGTAGAGAACTAAATGAGGCAACAAAAGATGTCAACGATGCAGGCCGACAAGTACTCCCATATCAATCGTAACATTTGAGATTTAATCCACGGAGCCGTTGAAAGACAGATATCCCCGATGCATTAGTGGAGGTAGTATGCTCATTCATACAGATCTTCGATCAGTCATTACTCGTACAATACAGCCAGTACCAGCGACTTCCGTCAGCTGCACGTTTATGGTCAGGAAGTTTATATAGGCAGCAAGCTCCAGACGCACCTTTTCATGCCACCCCAAGAGCACGCTTCCGCTCACATCACCCCAGCCTGGCATCCCCATACCCTTGTAAAGGTACTTCATCAAAGTATCCTGAGCATCCTGAGAGAGTGCTTTCACGACATTGTTTATCTCTGACGATTTAGTGCTGTTCAGTATTGAGACCACGGTCTGCAACGTCAAGTTCTTGCGTTGAAATGTCAGCGTATGGGTGCTGTGCATGCAACAACAGACTCACCTTAGCGTCCTCGACGTTTGGCCCGTACGGTGCACTCTCCAGCGCGATGCCCAGGGCTCCGGGTATGTCTCCCCTATGCGGATGAGTAGTGCTGAGGTTAGATCATGTTGCAAAGTCGTGAGATGTAACTGTACTTGGCTAATGTACTCCGGACTGCTGCCTGCTTTTGTTTCGCATCGCTCAAGACCTGAGCTGGCTCGCGTGGATCTGGTTCGCAAAGCTCGCTTTCTAACAGGACGTCCTCGTCATAGGCATCAATGTCGATCTTTCTAAAAGACATGGTCGTTGGCGTGGAAGGTGCTGCGTTTCAGTGTCACAAGTCACATGTCCAAGTCTAGATCTAACAAAAGCGCTATAGTAAGTAGTAGATTATCGTGTCTACATACATGAATCTCTCACACCCAATGATTATACAATTGTGGTTAACGCTGATGCAGATGGGTCTGTCCGAAAGTTTGCATCAAAAAATGCACGCGAAGAAAAGATAACAGTCGAACGTGGCTCAGACTCCAGAGGGGTCCTGAAACTCATTAGCTCGGAATCCCGATCCGAGTCTGCTGCTCCCTTGGCACGGTAGACATTTAAGTCACAGCAACACATTCAATAAGTACATATGTAGTGAAGCAACAGTTTGCAGACCCAGGAAATGGAACAAAGAGATCACCCGAGGCCCCCACGCAGAATCAGAAACGGTAACTGCATCCCAAGTGGGGGCTGGCTTTAGGTGGAGGACACATCCAACAAGCTATCAAAAGGCGAGATGTTTGGTCCTTGCATACTGCTGGTCGAAGACGCTGGTGTCAGATATGCCGATGTTGGAGGACGGGGACTATTAGATTGTGACTGGGACTTGGTAGAGTTGCGGCTAGGTAGCGGGGGAGCGGTTGCGTTAATCGTCGATCGACGTGGCGGAGGGAGTGGAGGAGCGCGCTTTATTGCGAAGCTAATATCTGAGGTAGTTCGGCCGTATGAGATGGAAGGTGGAAACAGTTGTGGGGATGCGCTACGCGGGTTATAGAAAACCTCTTCTTCAATAACTTTCGCCGGCATTAACCTCGATTCTTCCTCATCATCAGGCACGGTACTGGTAATACTCTCCGCATCGAAACCATATCCAAACTTTGCAGATGATAGATGGCTCGCGTCCATGGCACGACCTCCGAGAAGGTTCCCGATATCGTCCTCGCTGTCCTCGTTTGCGGCAGCACGATGCAGGTTGTCTTCAGATGACTGCGCCGAGCCTTGATAAGGTAATGATGATTGTGAAATGATCTCTGTATACGTAGTGGGGAATAGTCCCTTCCGACCATCCAAGAGAATGCCGAGCCACCAGTCATCCAGGACTTCATGGATAACAGTGATTTCGTCACCAGCTTTAAAGGTGAGTTCATCCGATGAACCTGTGAAGTCGTGTAACGCCCGGACAAGTTTTCGTTCATATTGGGAAGGTGGCTTCATGATCTGAGTCGGCATCTTGGGTGACCCATTGACATTTAGCAGCTCTTTCGCCTTCGAGCTGGGTGATTTCCGAGAAAAGGACCGAGAGCTTGGAGGGCGAGGAGAGTCGGTGATGTCTGTCTCAGGGCCGTCCCCGTTGGTGAGGGTTGCAAAGTTGTCTCTGTCTTTCTTCCCTCTCCCCGTCACCGAACTCATAGCATTTGACGCCCAACCAGTAACGTTTATCCTCTTGCCTGACTTATCGGCCTTAGGAGTCTCGGGGGGACCAGATGTGACATCGCTGTCAGCACGTTTACGTGTGGCACTGCTATCGGAGCGCTTACGAGACGCCCGAGAAGATGGTCGTGAGATAGTCTTATTCCCCGCGTCCGACTTCCGGCGCGTAGAGATAGGGGGTGAGTGATCCTCATCAGAACCGGTGGAGGACGCTACTACGCCAGACGCATTGGAAATCGTAGAGCGCTTAGAGCGCACGGAATGAAATTTGCCATCTTCAGTGGTGCGTGAAAAGACATGAGGTTGAACGCTCTTTCGTTGAGTTTCAAACTTCGCCAGAGTGGACCTGAATATCTTGGGATCAGAAGCTAGAACCGGTTCGGGCTGACTGGGCAGAACATACTCGTCGCACCAGTTCGCTTTCACATCCTGCAACACTTCGTAGTACTGCTTGGCGAAATTGAGCTCGAGATCCAAAAACGACGTCAATTCTCGAAGTTGCTGTATCTCGTTGTCTTGAATAGCCTGCATTCGGGAGCGCACGTCTTCAGAAGTTTCTTCGCTGCGTCCTTGTCAGCAAGTTAGATAGTTCATGTTGCTATGTCACTCACTAACGCAGACGGCTTCGTTGGAGTTCATCCTCTGCTTCCCGCCTTTCTTTTTCTTTTTCCTTCTTGCTGCCTTTAACCTTCTCCAACTTGGTGATAGCAGCGTCATAGCTCAGCCTGTTGAACCCGGAGTCAGCTACTTCACGACGGCTGGATCACTAGTTTGCCATACCTCCTGCTCTCCAGCTTCTTCCGTTGGTGTTCATAATCCTTGATATCCTGAACGAAGTTCTGGCAGGAGGTGATAAAGGTATCTTGAACAGTGAGGGCATACGCCTCCTGCAGGGTAGCAACTTTGCAATGGGCTCTACCCAACTTCACCAGTGACGTCCCTAGACACATCAACTTAGGGAAATCAGGTTCACATTTTCAAAGAATGTCGGCGCACCGAAAGCGGAATCGTCTCCAAATTCTTCCCCATGGGAGATCATCACAATTCCCAGCACATCGAGCGGCATGAGTTTCTCCGACTCTTGTCCTACGGTCGTTTCCTTCTTTTTGGAAAGCACATGGTAGTAATCTTCTGCAGCTGCCTGCAGCCTTATCGCGCATGAAGTCTATTGGTTCTATGCATTTCCGTGCGAGGTAAATTGACGCACCTCAGGATCCCTTCCTTTCGAAGGTCGATGTCTTGCTCGATGTCCTTGAACCCATCCGCGACGACGGTTTTGTCTCGCGAGGATATCTTTTCGCCAGCCCACTGTTCAGTCCAATAGCGTTTGAGTACTTAGAGAGGCCTCATCATACGAACCGGTAACTAACCTGCCTCAACTTCCCGAGCTATAACAAGAATGACACATTCATGACTAGCTCAAAAGCAATTAACAAGAGCACTTGCCTGTTTACTGGCCATGACTGTAAGAATGAAAGAAGCGTGCCTTCGTAATGCCCAACGGGTCCAGATGGCAACCCCATTGTAGTCTTAATTATCGTGTATTCATTTCAGGTGGTCCGACTTCGGAGTCAAAAAAATAAGGTGCACACAGCCTATCTATATCAGCGGAATTGCATTGATCATCGAAAGCTCTTGGCGAAATACACGCGTAAGTAGAACAATGCACAATTAGGATAAGATAAGAACTACAAAGCAAGGTCGACAGAACAAGGACCGTAGTTCTATAACATTTATTGCATGCCTCGAGAAGCCAGGCGCATTCCTTCGTGGACAGCAACGGCTTCTTCAACCCAGGGTAGCCTGAAGAAATCACTCCTACGCAGCTCCTCAGCACGGATCGTAGCACCCTCGCTCGGTCCACTTCCAAGCACGCTTTCCAAGTCGCGAGACTGCGACGCCAGCCACGTCTGTATGAAATTAGCTGGGTCGTTGGCGAAACTTTGAAGAAATTGCCGCTTCATGTGCGAGTTGTGTAGTGATTGTGCTAACAGCGCAATCTGCATTTGTACGAACGTTAGAGGAAGGGTCGGACAAGAGAAAGTCGACATTTTACCTCGTCATCTAACTTGGTGAGGTCGGACATGCTATCTTTACTTGACTGCACCGTCACCATGATGCGGCTCTTCAAATTCGTGTCCTCCATCTTGAGTTCGATATCCCATGCAGACGGGCGTTCCGGGGGTACCTGTGCTGGGTTGATGGAGTAATGGACGATGACAGGGTCTGGAGGCATTAAATATCGATTGACCAGCTCCGGCAATTGGTGGAACATAATGCCATCTCCGCCAAAGATCTGCGGTCGTGCAATTGGTACAACAGTGAAGAGTCAACAGAATCAACGTACCGGTCTCAAATAATCGTCGGCACGTATTCTTCGGCGATCTGTTTTATCTTGCAGGCCGTGTATCTTGATGTAATTCCACATAGCCTGGATGATGCCAACGCGGCTCTCTTCTTTGATGCCCAAGACGTTGCCTGAGAAGTGTCGTCAAGCTGAGAACTCCAGTCGAGATACACAAGACATACCCAGGTCCGGAGCCACTTTATACTGCTCTGGTGTCTGCTCGAGATATATGATGAAGCGCATTTTCGTTGGCTGGTCTCCAGTTCGCCTTATGGTGAACCCATCGAGAGGCTGCTGAATGGTTGGACCTCGAGGCCACTAAAACGACAAATAAGAACAAGACATCCTAAAATTAACTCTGCATACCTCAACAACATTCCCATCTGGATACAAGCTTGGGTCGCGGTCAAGCTCGACAATCATTCGTTTGATGAGAGTCGAGAACTTCCGAGGAGGAACCCTGTCTCGTGCACGTTGATTTGGAAGCTTCATAGACGTCAAAGCAATGCATTGATCCTCGCTGAAATAGACGTGCCTCTAGTAGTCGCCCTTCAACCTTCAGGGACCACGCTGGAATACCCTGCCCCGTCTCAAAGTTGACTCCCTCAACACCAGCATCTCCAGTTTGCCACGCCTGCCCGGAAACCGTGTGGCTCAAGAATAACCGCAGTGTACGCGTAGTCTGATGCATCTGTTTAATAGACCAATCGTCAATCGTAAGAATACGAAACATACTGTCGGATTGCGCGCTAACGCGTCTTGCACTTCCACTTTTTTCCGGTTCATCGTCCAGTCAAGCTTCTTTTCCATCTCCAGCAAGCTTTGGTACATTTGTGACTCCTCAGCGAACTCTGGGAGCTGAGCGAGAGCATTGGGAACGGATTTGTCTGTGATTTTGCGTCTCCTGGGGATGTCTCAGTAGGGTTAGAGAATAAACTCGTGAGTAGCGTACTTTGCAGCTTTCACCCCGTCCATCTTGTAAGTTTGCCCCACAGCGCCTAGGCTATAGCACAGGTAATTGGCAAAGACGAGTTCGATTACGTAACAAAACTTATCGCCTTTAACCAACGCGACAGAACATATGAACGGTGGATCAAATTTCAAGTGCATAATCAAGGCATAGTTCTAATTCTAATGAACAAAAAAAAATTGTTCTGGTGTTCTATTCAATCTCTCATTCATCAACGACAGCCTGCTACCCTCCCATTCAAACCTCGCCTCGACTACGCGCTTCCGCGAGGCTCAGCTCGATCGCAAACTTCAAATCATCGTCAATTTCATCTAAATCCAGGGGCACCCGGAGCTCTTCCTGTGACCGCCTATGGACGTCCACACTTGCAGAAGAAAGTGGGGCACTAGACGTGCGCAACATAGGCGTGTCGATATGCGGGGATGAAGATCCTTGGGATGAAGGCGCTGATCGTAAGGGCGTGCTCCAGGCAGAATGAATGTGCTCTAGGCTGCCAGTCGATGAGGAAATGCTGGAGCTGATCGAGGGAAAGTGCTCGTAAGAAGACGGTGTGCCGCGAGCTACTTCCGGTAAAGACCTTGTACCCGTCGAAGAACTCGGCAGAGCTGTAGGTATCCTGAGCGGGCTAATGGTAACCCCGGCTTCCATAGGTTCTGGAACGAAGACAGGTGACACCTGTACTTTCTCGTTCGTTACGGGACGAGCGGCGCGTGGATACGCGCGGGATTGATGACCGTAAAGAGAACTGGAGGACGACTGGTTCGAGGCAGACGTTGGAGAACCATGCGTTGTTGAAGAACTTGAAACAACTGGTAAGAACACTTCGTCTTCAAAGTCCCCCTCGAAGACACCTTCATCGATGGTATGGGACAGCCGGCGACGCTCCTCTTCCTCACGGGAGAGCATCAAAACGTATTCTACCGCCTCTGACTCCGAAAGTCCAAGCGTGTTTAAGGTGGAACGTTGCTCGCGTTCTCGTCCCATGGTGTGCCGCGTATAAGCTTTCTCGTGTTCCAGTTCACGTTTGGATTCATTGATATCCTTGTGCAGATCGTATCGCTCTGCGACATTTTGTCAGTTGAGAATATACACAGATTAGCATGTGCCTACGTTGTCCTTTTGAAAGTGGGTTCTTCTTCGTGCGAGCATGTTTGCTCTTGTGCGGAGCATCACGGCTGTGTACTTGTCCCACCTTCCACGACATCACCCTGTTATCAGCTATGATGATCAAAAGCTCCTTCTCAATCACAATCTTGCTGACGCCTCCAACTTCGCGACCCGGTGCAGCACGGGGGACAGGGGACGAAAAGAGCCTAAGAGGCTCTAGGGTGAGCGCGTCCCACACCGTCGTCGTCCCGCGTGCAGAACCTGTAGCAAGAGCAAGCGAGCTCCAAGCAAGCGCAGTCACGGGGCCATCTTCCTGAGCCTCAAATCTGCGAGCAGGCGCGACAAAAGAAGATGTTTTGGGGATATCCCAATCGTAAATGCCAACAAAACCCAGTTGATCCCCGGTGATGATAAAACTGCAATCATCTGGCTGAGCTGCAAAGACAGGTTCGACGATGGAGTTATATCCGAATGAGAGATCACCGAATGCGGTGGTTTCGTATTTGCCACATGTAAGGTCAACTAAGACACGATAGAAGAATTGGTGATCGGAGTACCCGATGAGCAGCGCTGCCGTTGTGTTCGAATGACGGCGGACACACAGCGTGGTTGGCTTGGGTTTGGGAACGAATGTATCCTGGGGAGACGGTTGCTCCTTGGAAATAGGGGACACAATGCGATGTTGAACAAATGATGTCGGGCTGGAGAAGTCGTCTGATTGTTGGGACGATGTCCACAGGAGAATGTCTCCGCTATTCAAAACACCAACGATGATGCCATCCGCAAGAGCAGTAGACACCTTAAGGAAGGGGTCCACTACAAGCGACTGGAGTTGCTTGTCGCTAGACCACAAGCACACAACTGTCTTGGTATCCCATAACTTGACTTGCCCGTCGGCACCTCCGGATACAAATCGGCTAACAACAGGATCCAAAGCGATCTCGTTCACGACGCCGTCATGATGATCTTCGACTTTGCATCTGACCAGCTTTGAAGAGGCACGCCCAGGATCCATGACCCGAGCAGCCGTAGTTACTGCCACTTCCCCATTGCGTTTCCCCCAGAAAGCCCTGGCTGTGCCGCCATCAGAAGTGAGACTGCAGGTAGAGACGTTGGGTGTGAATTCAACATTGGGATTTCCTATGCCCAAGCCAGTTCCGGCAGCATCGAGGTACCCCTTGAGGACTTTTCCGCTGAGCGGAAGTGAGCGAGCCACTATTCCATATTGAATCGAAGATGTGAGAAGACCAGACTCGGACATCAAATGAACGTCATCAATGGCAGTGTCTTGAGGGGAATGAGTAATCGTTCCATTGCGCGAACGTTCCCAGCGCCTGAGATAAACGATCAGAGCAGAACTGAATGTGGAACACATCCACGAACCTCCTCAGGTTATGCCTCATGATAAACTCCTTGCGCCAAGTGCTTTCTGACTTCCTCAGTAAGAGAATCCTCTCATTCTCGAGATCACTCTCGGGACCGATCTCGAGAAATTGGTTGATAAAAGCCCGATACCATGTATTATCATCATTTATGTGTTCATTGAGACGCCTGTTTGTCCTGGAGAGTGCGAGGAGGGACGGAGGAAAGAGGAAGGAAGTGATGTGAGTGAGAGACTCGGTGGGAATGTCGAGAAGACTGGTGCTTTGAACGATTCCATGATGGGGTTCTTGATAAGAGTAGATCAAAGTTGATTTGGCTATCGAATTTTCTTTCCTGGATATGTCTATAAACCTTGTGGGCATATAATAACAAGCAGAGTCAAATGGCTTTGGTTAGCGACCGCAGAACGTTCTCTGCGATGTAGTAGGGGAAGGTCAACTTACAAACTGACTAACCTTCCCACTGATAAACCAGAAGATCATGTGATCACAAATGTCAGATTGACTCCACGGTATCCGTTTGACTCATACGACTACACTACAACACGCCATGACTCAGAGGGACTGCGTAAATGTTACTTACATTAGAGTCTCGGTCAGACCGATACTAAGACATCCGTCCGACGAAGACTCACCTCTGGGTTAGGTGGATCAGAACTTTGCGTTCGCCTTAGTCAGTTAGTCTAGATCTTCTTCCTCTTCTTCTTCTTTTCGGAGTCCTCCGAAACTTCCCGCTTCTTCGACGTGCGTTCCTGAGCACCAGTCTTCGAACTTTCTGCCTCAGCAGACGAGGTTCCGGAGGAGACTTTTGCGGCGCGCTTTGACCTGGCTCCTGCCTTGGACTTGCGGTACTTCTCTATGAACGAGTCCACGTATCGGAAATATCCCGTCTCATACACTGCATTCTACATGTCGTTAGAGGCGAAGATCCATGGGAGGGATACCCTGGGATTCGATTTGCGGGCGTCGTCTAACGGGCTCTGCTCAACATTAAGCTATTCCATGATGTTGAGTACGTCTGATTTAAAGCTTGCTGCGCTTCGACGTAGCAAGCGTTCTACGTCATCCATCTAGATGCTAGGTACGAAGGTCTGTAGTTTGCTTGTTAAGAGGAAAGAAAGAAAGCAATGTAGCGGAACACTTACCCTTTCAGCGAATAGTCTTGTGAATCGAACGGAAAGGAGCCCGATGTTTCATCCTTCACAAATTTGATATCCTAACCTCTTTCAAGTCGAACCAGTTGTGGCCCTCCAAGACCACAGGGCCCGAACTCCGTCTCAGGAGTTTCCTTCTTTATGCGACTGTAGAAAGTCTTGAGATCCATCAGTCCATTGTTGCGATATTTCTTTGCGGTATCGTTGCGCTCGTCCGGGGAGTTGAATTTGCCATCTTCATCAATAGAAATTATGATGGCTAATGTAATGTCCGAGTTCTTGTCAGTCACGAGCTTGAGTTTCTTCTTCATCGAAGCGTCGGTCTGACTAAATCCCGTCTCTGCTATCCACCGAACCAAGCCTGCATGAGTGCTGCATTTATCGTAAGTCGTGATAACTCTCATCATATCGAGGAACTGCTGTGCGTATTCTTTATCATGGAGACGGCTGTTCTCCGGGAATTTTACATTGACGACGTTGGTGTCGTGGCCTGTTTGTTTGACGTATTCGTTGAACTGCCCTAATAGCCACATAACGATGCTCTCATGTACAGGAAGGGGGGACACGATCTCAACTTCTCCGGTATCTGGGAAGTAGTTGGGTCTGTGTTGATAACGATCGGTGTGAGTTATACTAGTAAGAAAACTTACGATCGTGTTAAGTTGATGATATTGAAGTACTTCGAGAATAGCGACACAGTGCTCTGAGCAATAGTATAACCTCAGATCCAAGAAGAAACCCAAATGATAAGTGAGCCAGGCCATACATACCTATATTGAAACTTTCAAGATCACGGTCAAGAGCAAGTGTCTTTCAATGCTACTTTGAGGTTATTACCCACAAGTAATAGCGGATCAGGCAGGTCTACAGGTGGGGAAGGCTTGTAGATGTCTGTCATGTTAATATCAACTTGACAATCCCGATTTGTGTGCGGAATGAGCTATGTTTGAAGGTTGTGCTGAGGGGGAACCATGTCTGGTAGCCCCTGGTGGGGCGGGTTAACATTTTCAACCATTTCGGTCAACATGGTGACTTCACGTTTGAACCCACCAAAAGCTGAATGTTTATTGCACAAGTAATTTACATACAAAAAAAATTCCGACGATCACTTCGAGTTCACCACGCCAGCCACGCAATAAGAGACTAGAGAAAGCGTGAATACAAGTTCCAGTTCTACCTCAAAACGTACCTTCGGATATTTCCTCACAATGGCTTTGCGAGATTCATCCATGAGCAAGATCCCCAACGCAAAGGTATACGGAAGACCCCAGAACATCCCTGGGATAGGCCTCGTGTTGAATACCTGCTGGAAGCCGCGCCCGTATAGGTTCACGATGCAGATCAATACCGTACCCGTCATGCCGACCAGCACTAGCAAGTTGCGGCGCGGGCCCCATAGAGGATTCGACTGGAGTATCGATACTCGGCGGTTACGAACTGATAGAAGGGTCCCGTACTGTCCGATGGCCACCGTTACATAGCTAACGGCTGTTACTATCAGCGTTGCGAGAAGCAAAAATGACGACACACTAAATGCATTGACCAACGTCGACGAACTGGGCTAGTTGATCGGCGCTGTAACCTTGCCAGCCATCCCCCCATTTGTTATAAGTCAAGATAACGTCAAAGAAACTGAGGCCGTGCTGATGCATATACAAGAACCACATGGCCATCGCGCAGGGCCACAGCATTAGTCCATAAAACTGGGCAAGTACTTAATATAAGCACATTGGGATCACCTAGGTCACAAAACGTACCAAGTAGACATGGAAGAAAAGACGCCAATCCGTAAGCCTATCGGTTCTGGCGTTACGTGGCCTGCGCTGCATCAAGTCTACAACAGGAAGTGAGCACTGAAAAGCTCATGAATGCGTGAGCACACACCCGACTCCGGTTTCTCATACATCAGCGAGATGGACATGATAACATCGTTGGTGATACAGTAGCAGACTTGTTGATATGAGTTCATGGGAATTTGCATGCCTAGCAATACGTTCGTGAGGACCGCCATGAATTCCGCATAGCTTCCAGCCTGCAACATCATTAATATGAAACCCGCTGAGATTATGCTGCTCTTGCAGTTGTGACTCACAGGCATGAGGTATAGCGTGACTTTCTTCAGGTTATCAAAGACTAGTCGACCCATCTCTATCGCGACAGGGATGGATGCAAAGTCATTGTTCAACAAGATCAAGGCGGCTTGAGAGTGGTGGTATCAGCATTGTCGAAAAGACCCTTCGAGAAAATCCTTACCAGCTTCCTTGGCCACATCACTCCCACTACCCATCGCAACACCGATATCGGCAGCTTTGAGAGCTGGCGCATCATTGACACCATCTCCAGTTACTGCGACTGTATTATCTCCGCGAGCTTTTATTTCCTCTACAATTCGCATTTTCTGGTCAGGGGTAGTGCGTGCGAATACGATCTCGGTATAGGTCCCAACGATGACATTCCAATCAGCTGAAGTGAGAGATGCGACGTCTTCCCCCGTAAGTACCAGGGAGCGAATAGGATCATCATCGGATGGCTTGACCAGAGAAAGAGATTCTGGTTTGACCTTCTCAGAAGCAGCGGCTCGGACCTCCTGGATGGTATCAACAATGTGCTGGGTAATGATACCAACCTAGAAAAGGGGTCAGTAAGGATTTCACGGCAGCAGAAAATAAAGAAAAGCCACCTGACGTGCAATAGCTATAGCAGTAAGCTTAAAATCACCAGTGACCATGAAGACTCGAACGCCAGCTCGTCGAATGATGGAAATCGATGGCGACACATCCGAGCGAGGGGGATCGCAAATTCCAACCAGTCCAACCAAGGTCAGATTGCACATCTCCAAGTACATGAGGTCCTCCACGTCGTTCGGTGGAAGTCCAGTCTTGATTTCTTCTATGGGCTTCCTACATCTGTTACATCGGGAACGATATCAGATGTCAAGGTGCTAAGGCAAAAGTGCTTATACTTACAGTGCGAGCACTCGTTGACCTCGGCTTGACCATTCCTCTTGAAGCGTGGCGAACGTCTGCATTGCCCTGCTTGTTAATGGGACGACCGTCCCATCACTCTGTAGCACACTACCACAGGAAGGGAACAAAACATCAGGAGCTCCCTTGACGAGCATCCAGGTCGATTCCACTTGCTTTTCCACAGTATTGACCTTAGAGACCACGGAAAGCATCCATTTATTGCGGGAATTGAAGGGGATCTCAAACTGCTTCTGATGGTCTTGCTGAAGAGTATTGGAATCCACACCAAGTTCTGGTATTGAAAGGGCCTCGGAGAAACGCAAAAGAGCAGTATCAGTCGGATCGCCCTTGATCGCACGATCCTGCACAGGAAGGTGGTTAGTCGCTGCGTCGAATTTCGCGCCGTTGCAAAGCCTCGCGATCTGATGGAGCGCCTTGAACGCAGAAAATACGGAGGGGTCTGATGCCTTCGTAACTCTCTCAGTAATTTCCTCGACGCCGAATGTGTCATCGAGGAAGGCAATATTCTCTACCATCTGTAGGTCTATTAGCAAACCGGTAGCGAGATCAGGTGCATCGTTAGTCTCACCATCTTCCCCGCAGTTAATGTGCCGGTCTTGTCAGAACACAAAACAGACATGCATCCTAACGTCTCAATGGTCGCCAAATTCTTGACCAAGACCTGACGTTTAGCCATGCGACGGGCGATGACAGTCAATGAGAGCGCTACGCAGATAGGGAGACCCTGCAAGATGTCAACTAAGAAAGGATCATAAACTTTCATTCCTAGCAACCTACTTGGGGAACGAATGCAGTCAAGCAGCCAATTGAGTTTACGATAGCAGAAGACGGCGTGTCGAACCCAGGATACGTTGTCCGTAACCAAACGCCATATAGAAGAAGCGACAAGCAGAAGAAAAAGAGAGCGAGACATGAAATGATCTTGGTGAAAAACCACACTTCTCTTTGGATAGTGGTGAGCTTGAATTTTGTTTCTCCCGACATCTTGACAAGGCGTCCCATGACAGTCCTATCTCCCGTGGCGAAAACGACGCCGTTGCAAGTCCCTTGTACAACAAAAGTAGAAGTCAATGCGAGGTTACGAGTCTCCAGAGCATTGTCGGATGTTGCATCAAGTGCTCCTGGGATCATATCGCTGCAACTGGACTTCAGCCAAATTCAAGCCCGTAGAACAATGAACAGACCTTTCACCCGTCAGGAGAGAGCGATCAAAGCGTAGGTCGGATGATGCCTGTACAACACGCATGTCGGCTGGGACACGGTCGCCAGCGCTGAGGACGACAATATCACCAACTACGATGTCAGCAGCTTGGATTATTTGCTGATTTCCGTCCCTGATGACCGCGGCCTCATGTGCAATTAGAGATTTGATCGACTTCATGATCCTGCTCGCATTCCAGTCGACCAAAGCGTAGAATGCAGCAGAAATGACGATGACGAGCAGCTGTGGTTGATGATAAGGGGGATAAGGAGCACCAGCACTGAAAGACACGAACCAGCAGTACGGCAACACCAAGAACAAAAGCTTGAGGAGGCCCGAGCGGTTGATAGGAGAGCTAGAATGTAAATTAGAAAAGTTGCAATGGTAAGTGAACATTGACGACACTCACGATAGTCAAGATGAAAGCGATCCACATGAGAAAGTTAAAGCCACCAAAAATATAATTAAGTGTTTTCTTCCAGTAGACGGTAGGTGGAGGACTAATGATATTCTTGCCATCACGCTCCTTGCGACGAACAGCGGCAAGTTCCAAACCAACTGTGGGATGAGTAGAATACCGGGTATACACATCCTCGACGTTCAGTAGATGAGCATCTATGCTTGCAATGGCGTCCGCTGGGTCTGGAGAGGATTTGGAGACTGTCTGCTTCTCTTCGATGCGAACCGATAATGTACGGTATCTGTTCGTTGTAAGTTCAACGAGATACTGCGTGGAGGAATAGAACACAAACGCAATTTGAATGCCATAGCCTTTCCCGGGCTCAGGAGAGGGTGTTATCTCTGTCATCGATGTGGTCCGACAGAGTAACCTGTTTCAACCTTGCTTCATCTTATTATTTATCTGCCCATGAATTTCGTGGGTACGCTCGGGTACGCCGAATGCTCAAAACCCATGCGTTGATCGTGCCTTGCAAGAGCGAAACCCGAGAGTTCCTTCGAAAGTAAAGAAAATGTTTTTGCTAAGACCGCTGTGTGCTAAGAGCTGTTTATGCTATTCATGCCCTCTACCGATCTAATCAAGATCTAATTTGACGGACGACAGATGTGGACAAAAGTTGCCGGACCTATTAGGACTCGGCAATGAGCCGGCCCGTACTAGTATTGATTGTGGCCAGGTGAAAATGGCGCGGTGGTGACGCGGAATTGAAATTTGAAGCGGCACATGTAACGTGTCGCTAGTGTCACTGCTCCTAGCGCTAATTGATTGTACCTTCCCCGACTCCCATGGACGATTAATTAGTACTGGGAGAAAGGTTCTGTCAGATCCAGCTGCAGGAACGTCCAAGTCGACTGCAGCTGTACGCTGACCGCTGACCCGGACAGGGATTGTACAGTTCATGCTTACGCTGGGTCGTGGCATCTGCTCCCTATATACAGGTGCTAACTCGTTTGTAGATTTGATGCTTGTCCTCCGCTCCACATTCTCCATGATGTTCAATCATATCCTCTGTATTCTGAATTTCTGATACCCTCTATTACCCCCAATATCATGCCCATCTTTATGCCTCTCGTGTGCCATGGTGAGACAGAACGATGATCCGCCGTGGTTTAATTACTCCAACGATTTACGAAGTGTCTACAATGTCTGTTGCTGCTCGTGCTCTCGTGCAGAAGAGGTCGGACGCTCGCAGAGTCGCAGTAAACACGATTGCATCAAGTTATTCGTTCGCGACGCTACCCGACTGCCTTCCGAACAGCTAGATGTTGCATGAAGTGTTAGTCGGTAAGCAGCCTGGCGTATACTCGTTTGATTTATCGTTATGTCCTGCAGCTCGAATGAGTTCAGGGGCCGCTAAAGCCATGACCCTGCGCCTCCCTGCGCATGGCATGAAAGATAATCCCCGACTCCCACGTTAGTGGAGGGTCATTGATCAGATATTGTCAGACACAAACGACCATCTTTCCTCTCCTTTCCCGTGCTTACTTATATTCAAGTTGAAATTATGAACCCCATGGTTCAGAGAGGTATTTGGCAAGCTGCGCAGCTTGATGGCGGGGCGCCACAATATCTTACGTATTTCTATGTGTATGTGGGTGCTTCGTGCGGAAATCGCGACTGACGCACGACTTCTGTCGACAGGCTGTGGTTTCTTACCCCCGCCGTACTCGGGAGTTAAACAACCCATCGGACCGGGCAATGTGGGTGTCTTATTCATATTTCTATGCCCTTGTACAAATACTGAGTTGTGATTAGCGTAGGTGTGGGTAATAGTACGTGTGGAGAGTACAAACGATGTGTTCGTACACCCCGATAATTATCGGTTGTTTGCAAGGTCGCAAGATCGCGGTCGAACCATAAGTAGGTTTGAAACCTAACCTAGCGGCTGGCGTGATCCGGCCACGCTCTCAGACGCTCTCCCACTTCGAATATATTTTATAGGTCTTAGGTCTTAGTCTGTCTTAGTGAGTAAATACTGATTCTTCAGTGCAAGGTTACACTCGATGATTTCTTTTTCCCACAGCAGTTGCATTGATAACTGGATAATTCATTTCATCGTCCCTATCGAATCAACGCCCAACATGTACTACTAGTGGTACTAACAATAGAAGCATGCACATGCATTGATGAAGCAAGGTTTCCGCCGACGCAGCTGGCGCTCGCAGACGGCGTTTTCACCATCCAGAAGTTCCCCGTTGACTCATCAAACTGTCAGATTATTTCGACAACGCTAGTCGCTCTTAATCGCGCTTCATATCGGTTCGGACAAACTAGCAAGCGTCTACAGGACCCCTGAAGCGCCATATAATATATTAGGTCTCTACCCAATCGTAACGGCGCTCGGCTGTGCGAGTCCCCGACACCTATGGGCAGTGTAATCTGATGTGTGTTTCTGGCCGAAATTAACAGCTGGGCTGTAGCCCCAATATTCTGTCATACATATCGGCTCGGTTTCGTTCCTCGGCCAGCAGACGGCATTCGTTCGCGCGAGGCGACATTCGGACGCATGTGCGTGTGGAGAAGCTTGGAAGGGATGCGTGTATTTGTGGAACTCGTTTGATTATCCTAACGTCCGGTAGTTAGGATGAGTTCAGGAGCCGCTATAACCGTGGCGTCACTTGAAGCAGGCATATATGATGACACTGCACTGTGATATTGGAGGATATTGGTTGGGCTGTTCCAGGCTGTTCCTGGGTTCTTTTGATTGTTCCTAGGCGCATTGCACTGTTTCCCCATATTTCCCCTATATCTGGAAACATAAACTTTATAGATCTTTCAATTTATATTTACAGAAGACAACATGTATTTATATAATTTCTAGGCTATAATGTTGGCTGATAGACGGGTATGTAGCGTTCGTTTGACTCAGACTACGGTGCTAGCACAAATGCCGATCCTACACTAACAGACAAGTAATACGCTCAGACCAAAGCGAAACACTTGACGACCCAAAGGTGTTACCAAGCCATTTTGGCAATGATGGACTTTAATTTTCCATCAGGATTAAGGAAATCGGGACGAGGTTAGCACTTGCCTTCGGGTAGGTCCTCACAATCAGCTTGCGAACTTCGTCCACGCAGAGAATCCCTAGACCAAAGGCGAATGGAGGGCCCCAGAACATCCCAGGTATAGGTGTTGTTAAGAACACCCTCTGTAAGCCTGGACCGTACAGATTGATTACCGCAATCATAGCAGTTGCGGCCATGCCAATCGGAACCGCATAATTTTTGCGAGGTCCCCATAGAGGGTTGGAATTGAGCAGGGAAACCCTACGGTTTCGGATGGCGAGGAGATTTCCGTACTGCATGAAGACCATCGTCACGTAGCTTATTGTAGCAGTATAAATATGAGCCTGGAGAGAAAGTGGTATCACCACTCACTAGATGCACTGGCCGACATTAACGAAGTTACTGAGCTGTTCCGATGTGTAGCCGTGATAGCCGTCGGTCCAGTTGTTGTAAGCTAATATCACATCGTGGAATCCGAGGCCTTGCTGACGCATGTATACAAACCACATGCTCATCGCGCACGGCCAGGACATCAATCCAAGGAACTAGTGATAGATGGCTTATGAGTTCTAGGCATCACTTGGGACAAACTAACTCACCAAATATATCTGGAAGAACAGTCTCCAATCAGTAAGGCGATCGGTTCTAGCATTGCGAGGCTTCCGCAGCATGAGATCTGTCGTGCATTGAGGGATGCCAGAAAATGCGGACAACTGAAAGCTTACCTGCTTCCGCTTTCTCGTACATCAAGGAGATCGACATGACCACGTCATTGGTGATGGAGAAACAAACTTGTAGATAGGAGCTCAGAGGAATCTGCATTCCAAGGACAACATTCGAGACCACTGCCATGAACTCCGTGTAGCTTCCAACCTTGAGTTGGGGTAAGCACCTATCTTATTTTTGATGATGCAGTGGCTTACAGGCATAAGGTAAAGCGTCACTTTCTTGAGGTTATCGAACACCAGGCGACCCATTTCGATGGCAACTGGGATAGACGCAAAGTCATTGTTCAACAAGATCAGTGCAGCTGAGAGCATCGAGAATTAATAGTCATCTTGAAGAAAGGATTGCGACCTTACCGGCTTCTTTCGCCACATCACTACCGCTCCCCATCGCGACACCAATGTCAGCGGCTTTGAGAGCGGGCGCGTCGTTTACACCGTCACCAGTCACAGCCACAGTATTGTCGCCGCGAGCCTTGATTTCTTCGACGATCTTCATTTTTTGATCAGGCGTGGTCCGAGCAAACACAATTTCAGTGTATTTTCCGACAATTACGTGCCAGTCAAGGGAGGTAAGAGCGCCGACGTCCTCTCCTGTGAGTACCAATGCACGGATGGGGTCGTCATCCGAAGGCTTAATGGCAGGTAGTGGAATATTGGCGAGGTGTTTCTCGGACGATGCCGCCCTGATGTCGTCGATGGTATCTACGTGGTGCTGTGTAATGATGCCGACCTATAATCGAGTTAATCCTCAGTACTAGGAGGCAGCTGCTCGTTCCAACTCACCTGGCGCGCGATTGCGACAGCAGTGAGCTTGAAGTCTCCTGTTACCATGAAAACCCTGACACCAGCGCGGCGGATAATGGCCACACTCGAGGGCACATCTGTACGGGGCGGATCGCGGATACCAACCAATCCGATCAGAGTGAGATTGGCTATCTCTGAGTACATCAATTCCTCCATGTCATTTGGAGATAAGTTCGGTTTCAAGGCGTCCAGTGGCTTGCGACACCTGAACGAGCATTAGTACAGTATCATCACACAATTATAAAGTGCATACAGAGCAAGCACTCTCTGCCCTTCACTCGACCAATTGCTTTGAAGATCAGAAATATGCTGCCTTGACGCTCCATCGAACGGGACAACGGTGCCATCGGACCTCATCACCGTGCTGCAGGATTTCACCAGCATGTCTGGAGCACCTTTCACGAGTATCCATGCCCTCGTGTCCTTCTCAGTAATATCTCCTTCGGTAGGTTTAGTCTCTTGAACGACGCTGAGCATCCACTTATTCTTTGAATTGAAAGGAATTTCGAAAAGCTTTCTCCAGGATGACAGCAACGCTGACGTATCAATCTTCAAGGCTGGGATAGACAGAGCCTCAGAAAAGCGAAGCAGGGCCGTGTCGGTGGGATCTCCTTTGACGTTTCGCTCGGAAACGGGCCGGTCAGCAGTCGCAGAGTCGAACTTTGCACCGTTACACAACCGCGCGGTGTGGTGCAAAGCGCTCAAACCAGCGAAGAGTTGAGGGTCTGGTGCTCCCGAGATCTGCTCGTCAATTCCACTGACCAAAAGATTGCGATCCAAGAAGGCAATTGCTTCAACCGCCTGGAAGATATTAGTCAAGAGAACAATGTCGAATTTAGGCACGTAAAAACTAACCATCTTGCCTGCAGTCAAAGTACCGGTCTTGTCTGAACACAAGACAGACATGCATCCAAGCGTTTCAATCGTTGCGAGATTCTTGACAAGAACGTGCCGCTTCGACATGCGACGGGCAATGATGGTCAATGAAAGGGCGAAACAGAGGGGTAGTCCCTTAAGGAGGTGATGTCAGAGAGGCTATTGAGAATGACAGGTTAGACTATTTACCTGAGGCACGAACGCTGTAAGGCAACCAATCGAGTTCATGATCGCAATGCTGATGGTTTCATATCCAGGATAGGTCGTCCTCAACCACACGCCGAAGAGCAACAAGGATATACCAAACATCGTGAAAGCAACTGAGGAGATAACCTTGGTAAAAAACCAGATCTCTTTCTGGATGGTCGTAAGCTTGAATTTTGTCTCGCCAGACATTCTAACAAGGCGTCCCATGACGGTCCTGTCACCAGTGGCGAACACAACACCATTACAGGTACCCTGTGTCACGAAGGTCGAAGTCAGTGCAAGGTTGCGCGTCTCTAGGGCGTTGTCAGATGTGGCATCGAGGGATCCAGGGACCATATCACTGACAAACTATGAGTCAGGCTTTTGGGAGAATTGCAATGAAATTACCTTTCTCCAGTGAGTAGCGAGCGATCAAAGCGCAAGTCAGATGAAGCAGCCACGATCCTCAGGTCCGCAGGAATTCGATCGCCGGTGCTGAGAACCACAATGTCTCCGACGACAATGTCCGTAGCAAGAATGAGCTGTTGCTTGCCATCGCGGATTACAGCAGCTTCGTTCGCAATAAGAGACTTGATGGATTTCATGATTCGGCTAGCATTCCAGTCCACAAAAGCGTAGAATGTGGCTGAGATGATGATGACGAGCATCTAAGGAGCATAAATGAACTGAATTATGACATTGGCTCAGACATACCAGCAGAACTGCAACCCCAAGGTTGACGATAGCAGGGTTAGGCTCTCCCAGAGGCTTGTACGAGAGCTGAGAAACAGGGTGAAGAACTGGCCAACATATAACTCGTGAATGCATACTGTTATGACGATAAAGGCGATCCACATGAGGAAATTGAAGCCTCCGAAGATGTAGTTAAGGATCTTTTTCCAATGCTGGGTTGGTGGTGGGCTGATGACGTTCTTGCCATCCTTGGACCTTCGTTGAACCGCTGCGTGCTCGAGGCCAACAGTGGGATGGCAAGAGTAACGGGTGTACACCTCATCTGTGCTGATGAGGTGGACGTCGATGCTAGCAATGGAATCTGCCGGATCTGCGGATAGCTTGGCCTTTGAAGGAAGCGCCTTCTCCTCTACGCGGATAGAGAGGGTGCGATAGCTATATGGAGGGTGAACAAACGTTCAAAGCTGTTATAGGCTACGCACCTTATCTGAATTCCATAGCCTGGTGCTCTCTCTTGCTCAGATGATTTTCGAGCAGGGTCTTTCATCGTGCAAGCTCCGCGAGACTGACCACGCTTCGAATATCGTCACTCTTTTATCTTGACGCCCTTATGGAAGGTTTGAGTATTATTTTTTTTGTTTTTTCCTGTGCTTGCAGCATAAGGTGCGCTATTTTCGCCATTCAGCCGCAAGTGTCGGATGCGCTGATTTTGCCATTCACTGTAGATAATCCAAATATTACAGAGTACCGCCTTCGCAACGGAACGAAACGTTTTGCGATTCATTGTGAATCCAATAAAAGTATTATTGACCCAGACTTTTCGGGAAGTCGCAAAGACTGCAGCTGCTCCCAGAGTCTGTAGATTCAGTTTGGAACTGTCCCTGAACCTGTTCAGGAGCTCTACCTAGGGCGTTTCGCAAACAAATTATGGAGTAATCTACTTACCCACCCGGCCGGGTATTGTTGCCTGATGACGGAAATTCGGTGCTAGCACAACCAGTGTGTGCCGTACGCTGAATCCGCTAAGGGAACCGAATGAGATTATCACAAAACGACACGATGGCTTCAGACCAATCTTGGATCGTGACCAATGCTCTACGTCGATGGGAAGCACCGAAAATCCTTTACGAAAATGGTGGAGATGAGGATGACATGACATAACATAACAATTGACAGCTGGTAGGAAGCTTCGATTGACAGGCATGGGGACCGGGAATATTTGTGGAGCTCTGAATAGAGATAATTCATCTCAGCCAACTTCCAGCAGGAGAACGCAGTAAGGACGAGATATGACGGGATCCGGTAATTAGGTTAGGCTTAGCACTGGTATAGTCCCTGGTGCGGCGGTGAAGTTTGAGGGGTAGCGTATCTGCAAATCACTGCGATAATCGCAATCTTAATTCGGTTGGAGGTGAGATGGCGGCCCGAATGAGGTCCGAGGTGACAAAGGGTGGCAAGTGGTGTGGGGAAGCTGGTCGAAAAGAGGCACCTTGCATGGGACCTGCATGGGAATTTCACTTGGTCTGTCACACTAGGGCGCACTGCAGGAGACTGCTTAGTATAAAGGTTGAAGGTCAGGCACATCATGATACGTCAAATGACCAGCAGATGCCGACCCTTGCGTGAACCGACGTGTGTCCTGGGCATTAATTGCGCACGCCTGCTATACACGGTATGCAATCACCAGCTGATCGCCCTTTCTGAAGGCGATAACGCAACGATAACGGCAAAGGAACTTGAATTCGACAGATACCATGATTTTGAAAAGATGGTTCGAACAAGAGCGAAAGAAACAAGATCAAGACAACAATGTTCGATGAACGATCATTGTGCTCATGACTGTTACATAAGCACGACTTCTGACTCAGTCCGCGAGGCTCAACATCAACGGTCACCACTGGCAGTACTAGTGATTCTGATCCTTCATCATGGATGACTCTGACGGTTCAACAGTACTAGTGACTCTCATTCCTCATCATGAACAACTCAATATGTACATAACATTGAGATCAATGATTCACCAGCCAATCAACTCCGTTTTACCGTTCACCGGGTACCTTCAAGCGCGCGGAGATTGTGTCCACTATCCATTGCAGTTTCTGGCCCAGCAGACTCCGAAGTTCGCTCGAAATCACGAAAAGGGTCTATGAAAGGTGCTAAAAAAATTCTTGTTGGCTTGCTTTGCACCAAATCTGAACCGGAACGTTCCACAGCGGTATTTCTCTCACTGGCTGGCTGAAAAAATGTCACGCCAACAATGAAGTAATGGCAACTAGGGTGACCCTATATTCGTTCGGGATGCTCCATACAGAGTTGAAGACAAATGCCTCTCCGCGACGTTTCAAGGACCTCGCTCTACACAGACAACGGGAATGAAGCTGCCACTCCAACTCATCGAGCCACGTATCTTCGTTTGGCCTGATTAGGATTTACCGTGACGGCACAATAGTTCAGCACCAAGTGATGTGTGAGTTGAACCCATGAATCACCAGCTCCTAACAGTGGTGCGCCGGCTGTCGATGCACGCTCTTCTCAAGTACTAACCATCCAAAGTCACTGGATGCTCGGAGAACGTTCGACGAGTCTTACTTATACCGTAAGTTACGATGGTCTCACTATTATCATAAGTATCGATTGATTCAATTGTCTAGATTGTTTAAATATACACCGGGGGAATTGTATCATGATCTACCATACGAAATGCTTCAAAGTTATCTTCTTGAGATAGGATCATATTACTTTACTCATCTGCCAAAAGGCGGGCTATAGTTGGACGTTCGACTACCCTGAACCTTATCTTCTCTCCAGGTCACTATTGATCAACCTTCAGACTGAAGGAATACCCGGAAGGTGGAGAACCTAAAGGCCCCTGATGGTGCCTTCAACCGGACTGTTCTCATAGCAACGCTCCACCCTCAAACGAAAGACAACGCATATGGTTATAATGTCTAACATAGGGTCTATGACCCCAACGGACTAATTCTGATGCAAAAAAACTTCACCCTTGTTGTCAGATAGGCTTCATAATACGCATTATGAGGGTGGTTGCTGACTTCTTTGTAATAGTGTTTCCATAATTAAGAAGTCCAAAGGGCTTCGAAGATTATGCGTATATTCTGGACATCTGTTGCGAAGCACCCGAAGATACACTTCTACAGTTCTGGAGCTGCAACTGAAGGGTGAAATTGCCTCGATCAGGTTGCGATAGGGTGCTTCGGAACGGCGTCAGAACATTGACCCACTCGCCGACATACTGCTCGTTTGTACATGTCAGTTGTATAAGCTGCTGTTCAGATGAGCTCTCACGTATCAAGAGTTTAAGTTAAGGGGTGGCGTGGCGGGCTTCATGCTTGTCATAATTCAGCTGAATGTGTCAGAGCGATACATTACAATGGTTGTCCGACACGATGACGATGACGATGGTAGGGATGTCTGGGCTACTACGATGCCCCAGCACACCTTTCACATCGAATTAAGGTGTATGGAACGTGCCCGCAGGCGCACCCAAGTAAGTCGTGATCGCTTTCTTGCAGCATGTTCTGACGACATCGACTGAACTCCGCAGTTATAGGTTTGCTCCTTACATTTCGACGATAGCGTCTGTATGATGCGCAGCAAGTCAGGCATGGAACTCCAAGCCTGGTTTGTCCTCCTGGGCATATTTTTATCAAGCAACGCTCAACATCCTCCGGACCTCATTCATCTCAGGAAGTCCATCAATCGCTATCGCTTTTACATTCGACGTCCAAGTCATTGGCGGGTCGCTCTCTGTGAGCAATTTTTAGGCACCTCCTATTTACTGGAGGATCTCTGCACCAGTAATTTGGACATCTGAGCCGATAGACACAATCGCTCTCTGACAATATGGAACCCACGACCCACCAGACTGGAATAGACGGCACACTGCCATGTTGGCGCGGGACCCTCAGCCTGCTGCGCAGATTCCAGTTGAGCGAGCAACTGAACCGGGCGCCATTTCGAGTGTACGTCACTGAACCTGCGATATACCCCGCGTCCTCTGATGGATCCTCCGAATCTATTTTCCAAGGCTCCAGTCATTTCGCTTACATCCTACATGACGTCAAAGGGATATAATAAGAGCACTCAATATTCGAAGATGGGCCACACTTTGTTAGCGAGGTAGAGAATGAACAAGAGTCGTCACTTGCGGCAATTGAGCGGTGGCCCGCGGTAACGTGGCGTGTCAACCACTTTGTGCCATGTACGTCGCCCATCCGCAAGCTCCTCATTCATTTCCCATAGCTGCCGAACCCTGCGCGGCGAACAAATGGGAGAATGTTTTCCGAACTCGCTTCATAATACTCCGCCTATATCCTGCACTGGCGCAGGGCTGTTTCCTGTCAGCAGCTACCTTACTCGATCTATTCCTACTCTCGATCTTGGCTCTTCAACATTCTTTGAATTTCCACAATGACCTCGCAGATGTTCCACCCGACATTGGGCCGAACTCTACCGCAATATACGAGTGACCCATCGCAAAATGAACTTTCCACCTAATCCTACCCCTTCATTACGCCCGACAAGCGATTATCTGAAACAGGCGGTCGTCGTTCTTCTCTTCGTAATGGGGCTTTCATTCTAGTATTCACTCGGCAATCGAAGCAGTGGTAGTAGCCTCATGTCCCACCACGCAGCGCACCCCATTCTGTCCTAGATCTATACAGAGGTCTACTTCACCTTGGAACATCAGATCCGATCGGTGATATCAAATATGACACATCTGACTACAACAAACTAGCGTTTCAATGCACGTTCATTCTGTACCGGCAGATATCCACCATACCGTCAACACGAGGCTCACTGCATAAATACCCGGAGCGCCCGATTTTCGGAACTTCGTCCTCAACCTAACCACACTCACGTCTTCATCATCCTTGTACACCATGCTGGAAGCATTCAAGATCAAGGAGTTCAATTTGGAGCCTATCTACGAGTCTTGGGAGAATCCTCCCATGTTTTACGGCGAGTCGAAGAAGGACATGCCCGTTGACGACTTTCTGCGTCAGATCAAAATTGGCTGCGTCGATCGGAAGGTGCCAGAGGAGTACTGGCACAAAGTCGCGCAACATTATATGGGGGAAAAGGCGAAAGCCAGACTCCAGGAGCTCAAGAGCGTTATGGCGAAAGTAAATGGGGGCAAATATCGCTGGAGCTGGAAGAAATTCATGATTGCGATGCGGAACATGGGGTGTACGTGAACGGTTTCGTTGCCTGCGCATTGTTGTCTCATGGCTGATACAGGGGAGATCGATGTCAACATCACAGAGCCTGTTCAGGTCCAGTCGAAACCGTCGGGCATGATGTGGCTTACCAGAAGAAAATCAAAAAGCAAAGATGGATCACGCAAGGAAGTAGCTTCTTCCGTCGTGGAACTTCCGCCACCCCTGCCGCCCAAGCAAGGACGGCCAAACCCGGTGAAGATGCTTTCTGAGTCAGCGCTTGTCGCTGCTACGGCTGCGGTCAGGCCCCGCAGGGCACCAAGCCGCGCGAACACCATGGCTTCTACCTTAACCACCAGCACGGTTTCATCCAACTATTCGGTTTCATCCAATCATACGGCTTCATCCAACCATACAGTGACCTCCAACCATGCGTTAACTTCCAACAATGCGTTGACTTCCAATAATGCATTAACTTCCAACAATGCGGTAATATCTCCTCCATCCCCTGACGGCAGTAAGTGACACGTGCTAGATCGTCTAAGTATACGCTGAAACCCGTTGATCCAGCTGTCACAGCTATATCGAATGCGCCAACATGGCTCCTCAATGCGTGCAATGCCCTGAATTTCCTGAGTGCGGAGCACCCACGAGCTATGACGACATTGAGTGCCGTTCTCATCACAGCAGGGACACTCCCTGCGATCCCTGCGATCAGCGGAGGGACTGTCCTCGCTTCTGGTGTCGCTCAAGCAGTTGGCGCTATAGCTGTGGGCGTCGGAAACCTGCTCAAGGCTCAGCAGGATGGTCAAATACAACCAAGTGGCCCGCACCCACAACCCCCAACACGATCGTCTACCTTCTAATGTTTAGTGAGTCGGGAGGAAGGATGTTTTTACTCATGGGCTCAGGAGCACTGCGGCTCGCTGGACGAGCTCGTGGACAATATGGACATAAATCGCAATATTATCTATACCCTCACATCACTTCATATACGATGCAGTCTACTGATTTCAGACTTCGAGAAGCCGATAGTTATATCTGTGCGCTTTATGTGCCGAGGCATTACAGGACAATGTCCTAGATCAAGGGGCAGCAATTAATATTGCTTATGGAGTACTGCGCTGAACGTCACCGAAATTCCGTGCCAACGATCGGTAAATTGCTCTTCGACGATATTAATAGTGAACTTGTGCTAGATGTAGGGGCGAAAAACACTATAGATCAAGTAGACATCTTGAATGTCCAATTCTCTCGAGTGCAAAACAACAGGCCGAGTGACCCGCGGTGCAACAAGGTAAGATGAAAGGTAAGGTCACTGTCTCGTGTAGCCATAGTCGCCGCTCCAGCACGTAGTTTCCAATTATGATTATGAGCACGTCGTGCAGGGCATAATGACGATCTATTTCGCCAGTGGCTGTGGGCGTGGCACTGGAGGCTTTCGTAGCCATCTTCCTTCAAGATCTGAAATATCACCGACATGCTGGCCGTCAAGAGACAGGCCGCCGTCGACATATGTATGATCCAACGGGATTCCTGCATCTCTACATACTGCGAGGAAGTCCTTGGGTAATGGGGCCCCAATCCCGAGTCGGAAGTGTTTGCCGGGTCCCGTCTTTCTGTACCTCTGTGTATACACATGAGTAACTTCCTCTAAACGTCGATGGTTATCCGCGGACTTACTGAGAGCGTCAGCTGCGCTGCGTGTAAGAATATCCTCTTCTCGGGCAGTCGGGTGATCTTAGCAATCTTCTCGGAGATGCTACTCCTCGCATATAGATTGTCACCCAGTATGGGCGCTATATTACTTATGAAACAGCTGAAAGACGTGGAAAGAATGATGACGCACTACGCAAGGAATGCGCCAGGTGAATGCGGAGCTGATGTTTCAGTCCTGTGTGCAAAGTAAGCCTGAGCAACGACAGCGGTGCTGTGGGCTATAGTGTATTTGCACGTTAATGTTAGACCAGCAGTAGAAGGCAATCAATGTATACGTACAGAAGACGCGAGAAGTTCCCAGTCAGTGGCGGCAAACTTGGCGGCACAGCTCTCGCCTAGAGATACGCGTCCATCATTAAATTCCAAGGGATCTCGAATCTCTCCACTGCGTGCTGGGAAAGACTTCTCTCCTCCACGCACAAGAGCCAAGTATGTTTTCTCTACTACTCGGGTTTGAAATTGTTGTGAGAACTGACGGGCAGCTGAGGAGCTACGTGCTAACAATAGTGTCCCAGTGGTAGCCTGACAGCCAATCAGCCAGTGCTCATTAAACGGCATGAAAATGAACACGCCTTATCAAGGCGGTGGACAGGGTATGGCAGGTTCTCCAAGTCAAAAGACTCTTTTATGTCTGTCAAACAAGACGATACGTTGTGTCATGAACGTTAAACATGCTAAGGTTCCAGTACTCACCACGAAGTAGGTCATTGAATTTGTCAAAATCTCGAGGTTTCTGAATATTGTACCCGAGGCTGTAGCAACATCCTTTGCCTTCTAAAAACTAAGTTCACCTACGTTTTCGGAGGAAGCTTCGGACCCTTGGCAAATAAGTCCTGCGGGTTTGTTCAAAACGATGATACTGCGGTCGGCATAGATGGCGTTTCTTGCCCAGTTTGATGTCCCTGTGCGAGCAGATTTTAGCGCCTGCAACATTCAATATCGTGCTTATGACGAGCGACCCGTGTTGAAGCTTTGAAGCTGGACCCTCACTAGGCCTCACCTTACAGTTATTTGATGTTGTTTGTCATTCTGCTCTGACGCGAGTCACGCGACCCTGTTTCCGAGTCTAGCTGGCAAATTGCAAAGGTGACGCCTCGACCCAACTTGTTTGTGGCCCGTCTTCTAGCTCACTGACATCCGGCGCGTGGTTTTGACAATAGGGTAAAAAGGGCGCAGTGTTAGTTTCCAATGGCGCATTCCAAGTCTCTTCCAGTGAGCAACTAGTCTTCCGAAATCCAATTAAGAGCAGGGTGTTAATAGTATTACTAGCTAGTGATGTGATTTGTCTAAGAGCGTTTAGGGTACAACTGATACCCTTTCACAGTGCTTGTAATTGGGGGTTGGCACAGCTCCTACCATGCGTGGAGTAGGGCCAGGCCAGTGGAGTTTATCGGCAAATATTTGTAGTGTTAGTCAGCGAGGTTGCCGGATCATGAAGTACTAGGTACCTTCATCTTCTTCCAGTCCAGGCAAGCCAGAATTTCGGCTAGCACTACTCCCGGACCAACGCTCTTCTCAAAACGAGTCAAATCAGGTTCAGGGCAGGAGACTGCGCATGAGCGTGGTAGTCGGACACTCGGAATGAGGATTACACCGTTCCGAGGCCTGTTTGACGGGCCATCGAGCCTACTGCTAAGTTAGTCTGAAACTCCCGTTGATGTTGGAAGAAGACTGACTCGTATGCATTCGCATAAATCCGCGCTACCGGCTGCACTCATACCCATTAATCTTATAGTCTTCCGGAAGCTCCGAAACTATGTTGCTTCTTCCGACAGACGGTTACATTGTGACTTCGCATTCACCCGCGTTTAGGGGTACTCGGTGTGATCAATGATATGGCTAACCTTAAATGATAACGCGGCGTAGTGATCTTGTGAAGCCTCGGTGGGCGGAAGACCAGAATTTCAGCTAACCAACTCACAGGGGCGCAAATCGATTTCAGTCCGACAGACCGGTAAACGAATGAGTTGAATTCGTCTCGTGCATAAAGAGCCAGCCGCAATAGCCCGCAGCTATGTCGATAATTACTCATGAGATTAAGGCAAGTAACTCCATGGATTCCGCCACTGTAATGTATCCACTTTTCATATTACTCAGCCAACTAATTATAACCACAGAAGACATGAGGGTTGCCCGGGGGTGGAGAAACTCCTCTGATCACTGTGGGCATTCATTCATTAATCGAGCGATTCCCAGCCAGACCAACAACCTCAGTCACAACACCGGCGGCCATTGATGGCGCTGGTTCAATCTAAGAGGTGCCTCACAATCAAGCTGTAACAACGAAATGGTCCCGCTTGCACTTCGAGATAGCACGTTGTAGTTACGGCGAGTCAATCATCGTAAGGTCCGTCCACCAATCAATAACGTTGATACTTGCCGACACATCTGATTCTCCACTTTTCGCTCTTAGTTGACGTCACTGAATCTCACAGTGGACCAGTGGCTATGGATCATTGTCCCCGAAGTGCTGACGCTGTAATTATATCTGTGGGGAAATTCACCTTTTACTGACTGGTTCCATACGAGCAATCTTGAAGGTGAATTCATAGCCGAATGCCTTGCTAATCTGATTCACTCGCCCATGTGCATTTGAACAATCAGATTGGGCGAGATAAGGTTGTGGCTTATACCATCATCATCATCATCAACGTTGTCTCACCCTCACCTGGTTGGACAGGCTGTGTGATCCGCCAAGTAAGCTGATAGTGATGTACTGAAAGACCCATCAGCCATACTTGAATTGTAACCAGTCCCTTCTAATGTCCACTCATAGTACATACTGCATGGCATATTGATACACATGGACCTTGTGGAGCATCCAACCTGGTTACGCAAGATGTTTTATTTGCGAAGACATTCAATGAAGAAGAACTGGAGTCCAACTGATAGTTTATCTGGTCAAAATGACCATGGTCGTGACCAATATCGGGTTTGAGACTCGAATATTGGACACGGGGACTTGAGCAGTCTGGTACGGGATGCATGAAGGGATTCTGGTGAAACCTTGAGTCAGCTGTTTATAGATAAGTACAACTACGACGTCAACGTGGGCACTAGTTGGGACGATGGCCGATGCTTCGCAAGGGGTCGATATTGTGCTGTTGAGCCTTGTCAACCACTTATGACTGGTTAGGTGATTGGCGTAATAGCATTTACCTGCCGTGATGCATCACGTACACATTGGGCCGACTGCTCGTCATGCAGTTCACCAATAGTGCAATAATGTGCCAATGAGGGGAATGAATTAGGGGGAAGTCAGAACATAGATATATACTAAGAAGGAAGCGCCGGCTTCCTAATGCGAACAATAGAAAAAAAAAGGAACGGGATAATAACGATAGTGAACACGAATATTCTGCGTGAATTGCCACCCCAATTTCCGCAGTGGAACGATCGTATATCGGTTGGAGAATGAAACTGGACAGAAGGGACAGACGACCATTGTGCTGAAGGTATGGTACTGATCTGATAGATAAGTATGTGGTCGAAGTTGAAGTCTGGTGTTCAGCCCATCACCGTCCTCCATTTGGTGAAGATGCTCCGGGTTTGACCTAACAATTTGGAAAGATCCCTTCGGTGCCTAGAGACAGTAGCATTCAACACGTGCGACGGTTATCTGTCGCATCGACGAGGGACTTACCAGGATAATACCAAAACGTTACAACCAAAATCATATACAAGCCTGTAGAGTGCCTTGAGTGTGAAACACACCGCACGGATTGCCACAGAAACTTACACATGAGGATCATTCCTTCCAACCAATTTGACTTGCCGTCCTGCACGACATAATTTACAGTGAGGACTATGTTTTTCCCTTCCAATCAGTATGTTATCCCATGTCAACAAGGGTAAAGAGACGCACCGGAAAGGAACATCACGATGGACTCCAGTGGGTCAAAGAGAAGTGTCAATGGCTTGCCCATAATCCAGCCAAGTGTCACGATAAATCTAAAACCATCTGAGTAAATCAAATATAGAAGGGGACACAAGCAAACAACGCACGGAATCACAAAGAGCGCAATTTGCTGAAAGCTGTGAGTCACCATAGAAGGCACGTCTGCAGGAGTGAACTCACAATACTCGAGCCCACAGCAACACCCAAACTTAGAGTTAATTTATCTTTGACGGATACTGTAACTGCAGTGACGTGCTCCGCCGCATTGCCGACGATTGGGAGCAAAATAACACCAACGAACTCCTTGCTGATCGACCCCGATGCAGTCAAACCATCGATTGAGTCAACGAGGAACTCCGCAGTGACAGCGACCAACTAAAGCAAAAATTGGAGAACTTCTCATCACTATCACAGTAAGCACGTACCACTGTTACGGCAGCCAAAAGCCAAAGGCACACGGCAAGGCTCATCTGTGGTTGCTCAGGATCATCGGTCTTCACTGATGCTATCGAACGAGTCCCAGGTTCCACGTCGGGGATGGCATGTGCTGAGGTTGTGGCCGCCTCTCCATCATGTGTCGAATCCGGCGAAGATACTATGTCGCCGTCTGTGATATTCTTACGATTGCGTATTCTGTGTAACCGGAATGGATTCTCGCCCGGCTTGTAGCCCTTGGTTGGTTGCATATCTTCATTGCCGTCATCGTAAAGGGCTTTGTGCGAAAATAACTGGAAAACCAGATAAGACGCGTAGACTGGATAATTTAAAGGGGTGGGTCAACAGCCAAGAACAGTATCTTGTTGACCTACTGAAAAGGAGAATAATTGCAACCTACATGAACAACGTCAGATCACATGCATCACGAACAATAGTTCACGCACGCCATGACTAGTTTTTAATATGTTGTAATCGGTCGATAATTCGTCATATTGTTGTTGCCCCTGCAGTGCCATGTGAAAAGCCCCAGGTAATAGAACAGCGATGACGCTGATGGTGAGTAGCGACGAGTTAAGTTGCACGGCACCTAAACCATAGAAGTAAGTATCAACAGTCTGGATCACATGGAGCAAGCGAGTGAGTACTTTGACCAAATCCTTGTTCCGAGAAACGGAGGCCACCGGCGAAGAAACACATGCCCAGTACGAGTACTACGGGGGACATCAATTCATTTCATCATCTTAAGCTTAGACACTTACAGAGATTACTCAAGATAGAGCCTACCACTGTAGGAGAATAACATGGTGACTAGGGTCAAAGGAAGCTGCAAAAGAGTAAAAGCTGTGGAACATACAGGATGACTGGACAATTGTAAGCTGACACTTCGCGAGCGCGATGATCTAGAAAGGGTCGATTGGTCATCCGATCAGCTGCTGGAGCCTGGCGCGACATACTGATACGATAAGTTCGACGCTGCACGCAAAAAAACAGTAAGAAAAGATCAACTAAGCGGAAATTTTACTGACGCATTTCCCTACAGGCCGTCAGACTTCAGTGGGAAAAAACTCGATAAATGAACTACTAACTAACGTAGCGTTGAGAAGACCAGCTAGGGTTTGACCGACTCGCATTGAAAGCTCGTCAGTCGCAAAGGCGAGAAGCTGGGTGCACGTCAAATCTGAACAATCGCGGAAAGTGAATTTATGTTACCTTGGCTAGCGGTATGATAGCGAGAAATGTAACTGAGACGAGCTCTAAGGTAAGTTACGAATCTTGATGAAGGTCGATTCGTGTACTTACAAATAAATATAAGAGTGTGCTGATCGGGTAGAGCAAAGTTGATGGTCCACTTTCCGTCACAATGAGTTGGATGGTCCAAGCTAAGACAGAAAGCAACATACGGATATTGGGATAAAGACCAATAAGACATTTAACCCTAGAAAACAAAATCAACACCGTCCATGGATTGCAATAAATTCATTTCACATGAAGCAAAAACAATAGCTTTAATGCTTCTCCACACGTTGGGGGCTTTGGCTATCGGTTTCTCCGGCTGTACCATTAAAGTTGCAGCTCTTCGGAGAGTCCCGAAGCTGAAAGGACTGTTCTGAGGTTTGTCACCTGTAATACTTTTGCGGGGTGGGTTGGCAGAGTCGGACGGTCTTTGGGTGAGCGGAAAAAATTCCTCTGTAGTGTTGGGCGGGCGATCGCTACTTGCATTGGAATGTGTCATCTCTAAAGGCCCGTCCCGTAGGGAATCTGTACCATGATGCAGGATGAGCAATATTTACACCTATGATGGCTTCTATACGTACTCATGGTAGACAGAAATGGCAGCAGGAGGGCGGTTGAAATACTGCTTGGGCGTTACGTGGAAGAGCCTTTAACTGTTGCATTGTGCCAAGAGTCTCGTGTTCTAAACAGCCTTTCTGGAAATTACGTTGTTACGGTTGTATATATGACCGATGCATCGATGATCGATGACGGAGATCTAATTGCAATTGTCTTTCTGCAACAAGGCCAGCACTCTGAGTGCTACTGTGACTAGGTTCTGGGCCAAGCCGCATCCAAGACAGTTGATAACGGTAATTGTCTTGCGATATTATCTCTGCCTCTATGCGCAAAATTGAAGGTCCAGCCATTGCCTGTCATTGCGCAACCGTGGCATCGTACAACGTGAATGCTATGCCTGTCAAGTCTGCTATTTCATTAGCATTCGGTAAAATTGCCCACCTCAGCCGAGGTACTTAAGGATGTTTAGTAGAAAGTCTCCGATGTTGCACCCACGGGTGGGGTCAGGTACGGACAAGGTACGTGAAGGCCCTACTTAATAGCCCCGCAGTCTCCCGCAGTGGTGTTAACAATGATGAGCATCGAGAGCAAAGTAAACACGCCCTGCAACAGGTTACAATGAATAGCGTCCGGGCAGCTCGGAGATGTAAGACTGCCAGCATGCAACAGTTACAGTGCCTCGAGGTGCGCCCATTGTTCTGGTTCCAAGTACTTACCGCTTGTGCCTAGTCGAATGGCAAGCATTGACGGGCCACACCACGTTGTTCCTTTGAACTGTTATTTTCAAGTCAAAATTTCTTCCAGTGGAGTGCGTGCCCCATATAGGACATGGCTCCTTTGAACTTGACGACGACGTCCGAACCTGATAGGAGACTCATCAGTGCGGAGTCATGTGGTAAGTAGACTTGGGAGATCGAGTCTAAGGAAGGGCGTAGGACGAAGAAACAGGATTTTGTCCTGCAGGTTTTCGGGCCGCAAGATAGCCAGGGTGGACCGTGATCTACCTCGGGTGTTGTTTATAATTGGTGCTGATGGTGGCTAGCTCTGTCTCCGCAAACATGTTATCCATAAGTGGCATTCAATGTCAAACACTTGATGAACGGCAGGGTTATTTAATGATCAGGAATATGAATTTAAAATTCACGAAGCCACACTCGTGCATTCCGCGTCGCCGTTTTTCTTGCAATTGCTACTCACCTCCTCTGGGCTTCTTTATATTGAGCAGTTTGGTTGGGTACAATTGATTCTGCCTCACATTATACGCCGCTGGTGGACCAGGCTTTCTGAGTGAAAGCTTGATTGCTTTGAGTGAATCTCTCCCAGCAGAAGTTGGTTCAAACTTCCGGTAGGCACGGAGGCTAATAGGGCAACAGGGCAAAATGATCTACTCGCCTTGATACCTGCATGGTGGTCAAATGAAAGTGATGTGATTGGCCCCTGTTGCAAACCTATATTTACCTCGAGCTTAGATTCGGTCGCGGAAGAGTCTAGCACTGCAGCAGGCAGATACTAATGCGGGTACTGGCAAGTTGCTGGCAAAGATGAAAATAGCAATGAGAGCGACCTTCTTGACCAAAAGGCTGGTCGAGAACACACACCGTGGGTACTATCTGGGTTGAGCTTCCATACAAGAGGTTCCAGCCATGATATACGGGAACACAAACACTCGTCTCGACAGGCGTGCCACAAGAGATGGATATCCCATGCCTCCACAACCCGCCCGTGTAGAAAATTGAGCTACTGCGGCGACACGGTCTCGCCGATGGATTATCCGAATTGCAAACAGTCGGGCTGGTATCTCCATGGACAAGTCGCCATCCAAGCTAGGATTCGCAAATCGGTATCCAGACATTGGCAGCCCATAGTACATCGTAAGACGAACCTACAGAGAATTAGATGTGCATGGATCGGGAGGACCGTCAACCGGATCATTGGGCGCACAGAAAATCTCCACCCAGCTATGCCAAAGCTCTCTGAAGCCAACAAACGTCTGTGACTTGGCGATGCCGGCGACTCATATTACTGCAAGTATTTAATGATAATTGCCTTATAGCGAGAAATTTGATGACGTCGTGAACCACAGATCCCGGCCGCAGTAGTAATTATGAAGCAGGGTTAACGCAGGGTAGCTGTTTTGAAGGAGACCATATCATGTGAGTGACTTGGCATGTCCGACATGTCAGCATCAGTTACAAAGATTCGACTCTCCCTCGCTTGTAACTTGTCCCGCTACATAATCTTGTAAAAAAATACACCTCTACCCACACCAACTTATCTCTCGGAATGGCCTCAGAATCCAACTCAAGTAGCCCAGTCGCGGTTTCCTTGCCAAACAGAGAAGGAAATACGCAGGCTAAGCCGCCGGTATGGCCTCTGGACACCAGCGGAACGCTAACTCCACCACTACTCGCAAAATGCGACAGAAACGATCGTCGAGACGGTGTCTGTTGCAAAGACTTGAAAGACGAGGATAACCGTACTCTTATCGATCCTGATGTTCTCCGCGACGTGTGAGTAACTGGCTTTATCTAATCATATTGGACGGGGCATTGAGATAATTCGCAGTGTTATCGGACTTTCAGACGGCTTGACAGTCCCCTTTGCTCTGGCAGCAGGTCTATCATCTTTGGGCACCTCAAGATTAGTTGTTGTCGGTGGAATAGCCGAACTTATTGCTGGTGCTCTTTCTATGGGCATCGGTGGGTTCCTAGCATCTCAGGCAGAGCGGGATCATTACCATTTCATGCAACGGCACACAGCAGCACGAGTGCAGCGGAGCTGCGTTGGAGAATTAGAGAGGGAAGTGTGTGCCGTGCTGGCCCCTGTGGGTGTCGACGAACAGACATGCCAGGCGGTCACCAAGTGCCTCAGAGACGTAGAATGTGACCCAGAAGTCGATCCAAACAGTTCCTTGCCGGACGAAGAATCGCAGTTGCTGAGATGGAAGAACGAAGTCGGTCTGACACCGTTTTTACTCAAATTTGGAGAAGGAATGGGTGTGTATCGTTCTACTCGTATAAATACTGTTGGTGCTCATGGTTTTTTTAGAGGAAATCTCGAAGCGTCGAGTATACCTTTCGGCGCTGACAATTGGCCTCGGGTACTTGATTGGCGGAATCATTCCCCTTATTCCATACTTCTTTGTTCCGCAAGCACATGTGGCGCTCATATACTCTTGTATTATCACAGGCATCGTCCTGTTGATATTCGGAGCTGTGAAAGCTCGTGTTACGGGTGCTGGGAAGGGCGTTGGAGGCTACATATGGGGAGCAGTCAGCACTCTGTTTGTTGGTGGTACCGCTGCTGCAGCAGCTTACGGTCTTGTTGCATGGCTGGAAGCTTAGTAGGCACTTAGTATGTACAATTTATTATTATTTTTAGGAGACATTATCACTTTATTTGCACGAGCTCTGTCGGTGTGGTTGGAAGGAGAGAGTAGGGTGTTGTTTGGCAGGACCTTCTGAAATTAACAAACCCACGTGGCTGACAACACATCAAATCTTTTAGAGATCTTGATCTTGATCACCACAAAAATCTAACCTAGATCATCACTACTGCACAAGTTATGGAAGCTTACGAAACTTACCAGACGCCTCTTTCCAGGTATTTTACTCTTCACTCTTTCAATTTCCGTCCTCATTCTCGTCTGTGATAGCCGATATGCAAGCAAGGAAATGGCCCATCTCTTCTCCCCGGCAGTATGTGATCACATCGTCTATCGTAATTCTTACTTAACCCTATCAAAAGCACCGGTTCAAAACATGGAGAGAGTTATGGCTCAACCTTGCGATCGCTGAGAAGCAGCTCGGGCTTCCTGTCCCAGAAGAGGCAATCGAACAGATGAAGAGCAATTTAGTGAGTGAATAGTGTTGCACTGTTACATATCTAATTTTCAATGCGGCCAGGACCTTACTCCAGAACAATTTGATATCGCTGCAAAGGAGGAAAAGAAGCGTCGCCACGATGTCATGGCGCATGTTCATACGTTCGGACAGGTCGCACCTGCTGCCGCAGGTATCATCCAGCAAGTCCTGTCATTATCCTTTTAGGCACTATTTTATTAAACGTGCGCTCATTTCAGCCTCGGTGCAACATCGTGCTATGTGACAGAGTGAGCGTCGGCATTTCATATCCGCTGTGACTCAAGTTTACACTTGATACAGTAATGCGGACTTGATCTTCATGCGGACTGGTTTAACCTACCTCCTGAAATCGCTTGCCGTCGTAATTTCCCGACTCTCGGTTTTTGCTGCGCAGTACAGGGCACTGCCTACGCTCGGATTCACGCATTTCCAACCAGCCCAGCTTACAACTGTAGGCAAACGGGCTACTCTGTGGATTCAGGTGCAATGTCTAATATATTAACCCCCTGTACGGAACTCAACACGTATTACATATGCAGGAGCTTCTATGGGATCTGAGGAACATTAAACGGGCACGCGACGACATCGGTTTCCGTGGTGTCAAAGGCACCACGGGTACACAGGCTAGCTTCCTGACCTTGTTTGACGGCGACCACGACAAGGTCGAAGAGCTGGACCAACTCGTGACAGAACTCAGCGGGTTCAGCTATGCGTATCCTGTTACCTCGCAGACATATTCGAGGAAAATAGATGTCGACGTCCTTGCGCCACTCGCATCTCTCGGTGCCACAGCGCACAAGATCGCAACGGATCTGCGGTTGCTAGCCAACCTCAAGGTAGTCTTCTATGGTGCTGATGTGAATATGAATGTGATTGACGGTTATCTGGCAGGAAGTCGAAGAGCCCTTCGAGTCAACGCAGATAGGATCCTCTGCAATGGCGTACAAGCGGAACCCGATGCGCTCCGAGCGCGTGTGCAGTCTCTCGAGGCACTTGATGGTTCTCCATCAAAACGCACTTATGACCTCCAGTGTCCAGTGGTTTGAGCGGACGCTTGATGACAGGTAGCCCCTGATATTCGTTTGTGGGTTGCGTGCTGACATGACAATGAACAGTGCAAATCGAAGGATTACTCTTCCTGAAGCGTTCTTGACGGCCGATATAGTTCTGTCGACGTTGCAGAACGTCTGCGAGGGCCTCGTGGTGTACCCAAGGGTTATCGCACGTCGGATTGCACAGGAGCTTCCGTTCATGGCGACTGAAAATATTATTATGTCTATCGTTAAGAAGGGGGGGGATAGACAGGAAGCTCATGAGAAGATTAGAGTAAATGATTTCCGAACGTCATAATATGTGGCAACCGTACTGATCCTTTCATGATGCTAGGTCCTCTCCCACGAAGCGGCACACCAAGTGAAGAACCTCGGTCTCGAGAACGATCTCATCGAACGTGTGCGAAACGACCCGTATTTTAGTCCTATCCATGGGGAACTAGAAGAACTGCTGGACCCTCAAACCTTTATCGGGCGCGCACCAGAGCAGGTGGACAAATTCCTGAAGGAGTGGGTTGAACCTGCATTAGATGAAGATGAGCTGAAAGAAGCAATCGCTGACGGTGGTAAGATGGAGTTGAGCGTTTGATGAGACATTTTATACGGGGAGATTTTGGTGCCAACTATTAAGAAGTTCAAGAAAGCGAAATGCATATCGCTCACCCAGATCTCACCACATATGATGTTTTTTACTCTCATGAACGGTCATGTGCGATATTGGTTGAATATGCCGAGATTCCGGCGCGGTGTTGGAAAATTTGAATAACCGCTAACCGTGAGTTTGCAATAGTAGCGGTGTCCTCGGTTTGTTGCACAGTTCGTCCGTCTTTCCGCTGTTTCTGAACAGCGCAAAAGTATTAGCAGAATACCCCAGATCGCAACGGACGGTAAGAAATATTTTTTTGTTTTGTTTTTTGGGATGGTGAATTGACGATCAACGGAATGCCAGGTGTGCCATCATCTCCCACGCCGTCGCGTGTGGTCTTCTCATTTCAAGCCTTCGAAATCAACATTCTTTGCATCTATCACCCATCCTGCCATCCTCCGTAACTACTGCTGGCCAAAACTAAAGATCTGAGCCGCAGTACTTACTATCAGAAGCGGGCATAAGAAGAACCTGTAAGTCCTCATCCTTTACCTTTTTAGTTATGTTTGGGTAGTCCAGCAATACCCACGCGGCAGTGTGTGGTGTTTTTATAAACAACTTTCGGGTCCAACCACTTACCCCGGAAAACAAAGTCTGACCGCGAACTTTCACTAGTTTTCTCCTCGCTCGTATGGACAGCCTTCAAATCCCAGACAATTCCTATGCCGGTCCTTCTCGGCAGCATAGCGCTTCGCGTCCTGTGTCCGTGTCTGTGCAGCCATCAAATGCATCCACGTCACAGTCTGCGTCTCGGAGACAAAGGGCATCCCACCAAGTAGTATCTTCGCAGCAGCAGCTACAGCAGCAGGCCGAAGATCAGCCCGCTTATCGCGACGTTTATTCGCACCCAGCTGCTGTCGCATATACTGCAGCTCACCCAAGACGTATGATTCCCAAGTTTGGGCCATATATCTTACTTCAAACTGTCGGCGAAGGAGAGTTTGGGAAAGTGAAGCTTGGGCTACACAGTCAATGGGGAGAAGAGGTTGCTGTCAAGCTGATACGGCGAGGCAACATTGATACCTCCGTGCGGATGTCCAAGGTGGAGCGTGAGATTGAGGTTCTTCGGGTAAGAGTATCCAAGCACTCCGTATTAAAGCCATGATGCCGATACACGTCCAATCCACAGACCCTTAAACACCCCAATATTGTTCGGTTATACGACGTGATTGAAACGGACAAATATATCGGCATAATCCTCGAGTACGCCTCCGGCGGCGAGCTCTTTGATCACATTTTGGCGCATCGGTATCTGAAAGAGAAAGATGCTGCTAAGCTGTTCTCTCAGCTAATCTCGGGCGTCTGGTACATCCACCAAAAGAAGATCGTTCACCGCGACCTCAAGCTTGAAAATTTACTTCTCGATCGCCACCGTAATGTCATTATCACTGATTTTGGATTCGCCAATCGCTTCGAGCATCGTCCAGATGACCTCATGCAGACGAGTTGTGGTTCACCATGTTATGCCGCTCCAGAGTTGGTGATCTCAGAAGGGCTTTATGTCGGTTCTGCCGTCGACATTTGGTCCTGCGGCGTTATATTATATGCCATGCTCGCAGGATATCTTCCTTTCGACGATGACCCTGCCAACCCTGACGGCGATAACATTAATCTGTTATACAAATACATTGTCAACACACCCCTTTCTTTCCCTGACTATGTCTCCACGGAAGCCAGAGATCTGCTCTCGATGATGCTGGTGCCTGATCCCACACGGCGTGCTGATCTGCGGTCCATCATGGCGCATCCGTGGCTATCAGCATACTCGTACATATTCGAGAAGAACGTGGATGATCTTGAGCACGTCGCAATGGAGCAGCACCAGCAGAGGAGACTGGCGTACCAAAGGCAGATGAGGCAGGCAGCGGCCGCGGCAGCCAAAGATCCTGCCAAGGTATCCCGGACGCAGAGCGCACGGGTCGAAGGCATCTTAAACAGCGCTGGCACCTCCGCACCACCGCCAAGGAGTCACTCATACCGAGACCACCCTTCTGGTCAGCCGGAATTGATTTATGACAGTTCAATAGATCAATCCATTTACTCCTCGTCTTCTCCTGCCAATGCCGTTCCCACTTCGCGTAAAGGGGCAGTTTCTGCCATCGTTATGCCGACGACCGTGCAATCGTCCAATGATGATGATCCCTTCGCATCGTCTTCGCACGCCGTTCATATCCCTGTTACTATTTCCAGGCCCGATGACACTCCATCGGCTGGGAGAAGCAGTAGAGAAGGCAGCTCTCATGGTGCCCCATCTTCGCGCAACGGTCCTCCGCCATCCGCCATGCCTCAACCAGACCCCACAAAGAAGAAAGCTACAATTGATAGACATACGATCCAGGTCGAGTATGCCGACCAGACCCCGGAGCTCGCTCCAAACTTCAGCCAATCTATCACCAAGAAAGTCAGCGCGGGTACCTCCGATCGCATCTTTTCCACCCAAAATATCAGTTCTCCTGCGAAGGAAAAGCCCAGCCGCGATTCTTCTTTCAGTGCAAACCCGAGGCCACTTCCTGCCCCTCCTGCAGCCAGCACTCCTTCACGAACCCAAGCACCTCAACATTCTTCCTCGACCTTACGTGCTGCGCAAAATCGGACACCTACTGTCTCGGTTTCTCCAGCCAGTCCCCCTGTGTCTACGGAAGAGAAGTCATTTCGGTCTGTCAATACAGGCAATGGTACCAATTCAACCGGCTCTGCTTCTAGTCGCCATCGGAAAGGTCTCTCCATCGACAAGTTCGGTTTGGGCAAGATTTTTGGTACGAATGGCGATCATTCTGCGGCCAATGGATCCACGTCCCGCGTGCCGTCTGAGAGCTCTGCTGCCGGGGCGTCCTTTATCGTGGAGGAGAGGAGGGGTTCAGCGCAGAACAGCGTCAGCGACGTTCCGGTTTCATACTCCAAGTCTTCGCTCCTCAGCCCAGGGGGATCCAACAGCGTCGCTGATCCCGAGTCAAGCAAGAAGAACCGGCGGAACACCCTCACCGTTATGGTTGAGCCCTTCAGCCGCACGATTAAAGCGCGCTCGAAGAAGACGCCTACCGGTGACACGCCGGTCAAGGATAACGATAAAAGTGTTCCTCCCTCTGCTATCACCTCACCCCAGAAGCAGACCGCTATTTTCCCCACCCTGGGCAAGATGCAAGATGGACTCCACTCTGGTATGGATATGGCGGCTTCGACGACGAAGGCCCGGAACGTTATGCAATGGTTCAGGCGGAAGAGTACCGCCAAGGCTGGCAGGGATGTATCAGACGATCCCGCCGAAATGTCTGCCTCTCGAAGGTCAGAGTATCCTCCGCCAACCCCCGGCTCGAGAGTGGAGACCAGAAATGCAGAGCCACCCAGATCACCTGCTACGCAAGACGTATCTTTCTCATTCAGCAAAGCCGGACGCATGTTCTCGTCGTCGTCGCCGTCGCCGCCGAAAGATGTCTTGCGCATCCACCACGGCGCCGTTGACCAGACTACTATTACGACCAGGCCTCCTCCTGAAGTTATCAAACACGTATGCCAGGTGCTTGAGGGGATGGGCATTGACCTCAAGGCGGAGAGTGAATACAAATACCGCTGTATTCGGGCGAAGAGGAAGAAGAGTGCTGCCGTTGGCTTGGGATTCAGTGGGAGCGGTAATGGGTTAGCTGCATTCACGATGGTTGGATCTGCGGCATCCAATGGAGTAAGTTTCATCGGTCGATGCTGTGGGTCGTTCTAATTTTAATGACCAGGTCGACAAGCGTGGACTGCCTGTACCATCGAACTCCTCATCGGCTGGAGGGATGCTCAAAGGCTTGCTTATGCGCCGACAGTCTTCCCAGGTATCAGGTGTGGCGCCATCGCAAATGTCGGTGGACGATGACAATGGCGCTTCATCGCCAGTCGACTCGTCGCCATCGGGCACTCACGAGGCAGTTTATGGCGACACTAGCCAAGACGCAGGAGACGAAGTTCGCTTCTCAATCGAGTTGACACGGATAGATCGTTTGAAAGACACGTACAGCCTCGACATCCGTCGCTTGAAAGGCAATCTTAGGAGCTACAAGTTCTTGTATGACACCATCAGAGAGTGCGTTGCGCCGCTTTTATTGTCTTTTGGACTTTCACTAATCCCCGTTATAGGCGTGCCGATTTACAGCGATAATCTGAGGGCTGGAACCCTAACGTCATCGACACGCATCCATGCTCCCTGCTCACCGTCTATACCCTACTCGTGCTGTAATCTTCCTCGTCCTGCCTGCCTCGTGTCTCATGGTCCTTGCGTCGCTATCTGGTCTAGTTTTCATTCCGCCTGTGTTCATTGCTATCGTAGCTCCTTGGTTTCTACATAAAGTTCCATCATTGCACCTTGTCAACGTCATAAAAGTTTCTTTCTTCCCTTATTTCTTCATTGTCTTTCTTTCTTAGTTATAATTTGGCAAAATCTCCATTCAAGTTTATGCTGTACCGTTATGCGTCACTCGGACCAGTCTTATTTACCCTCAAAGGAATGGATAATGTACATAATTCATGCGACATACATCATTAAGTTCTCGTCTACGTTGTCGACTCTTCAAAATCCTCTCAGCTCTTCGTCTGCTTCTCCGTCCTCTCGGGAGGTGTAGGTGAGCGACCAGTGAATGGCGCAATCAGGGGTGGAGCCCCGGGGTGACGAAAGAGTGGGTGAATGGAGTTCTGAGTCTGGCATTAACTCGCTGCTCGTCGCATAGCTCAGGTGCGTTGACATGCTGCCGAAGCGCGATCGAGAAGGGGCTGAATCGGTCTCCGAGCTTGCCCACGCGGGAGTGAGGGGAAACGAGAGCCCGACACTAGACGACACGCTGGAGTACAGCGGCGAATAAGGTGACATGGGAGACCCTTCCCTACTGCAGTACTCTCTTTCTGTGTCTGTCTCCTCCCCAGACAGCAGAGCCAGATCGATCTGGTTATTTTGGAAATGCGGAGTGCGAACTGGGCTTGTGAGTTGAAGCCGTTGAAGTTCAGGGGGGAGCGAGTCTGAGATGTTCTCGGACCACAAAGGGTTCAGCTTGTACTGGTCATCATTTGTGTTGTCCAGGTATGCGTCTGCCAGAGACGGTAGGTCACCCGGCTTCGCACGGCAATGCAAGGAATAGGCGCATATACTCGCGATGTCCAAGGTCAGGCGTGGCAAGCCTCGTTTGTGCAAACAGCTGGCGAGCATTTGTGAATCGCTGAGGTCTTGTGACTGCAAATTAAGCAAGGAAGGCTGGGGTGCAGCAATAACTCAAAGGGAGGTCTTGAAAGTTCAGGACGAAGAAGATGTGGATGTAGAGCCCTTTGTAGGGTCCCGGGAAAAGGCCACATCCACAGTTTGGTCGCCGAGTGGCATTGTGGACTGATGACGGTGAAGCACCCCCCTTTGTTGTCGGGGGAATTTGGTCAACAAAGCGGACCTCGAGATTCTTCGTCTTGCTTTTTCCCCCTGGAACTCATTTTGAAAGAGCAGGTAGGACACGCTTTGACGAATTGCAGTCAGTCTTTCGGGACCCATAATGGACGGTAGCCGCTAGCGTAGGTTTTGTCGGGCGAAAACCGTGGTGCCCTGGCACGTCCAAAATCTTGTAACATGGAACTGCCATACTTTTCACGCTTCCACAGAGAGAACGACTCCAGGTATGCGGCCTCTATGCATTTGAGTAGGACTCTAGGATGTCAGGGAGTTCCGCAGCTACGAACTTGCTTACATAAAGTTGACCTAGGCCAAACCTAGGCTAACGATAGCAAATCTAAGCAAAAGTTATCATGACAGTGGACCAAGCAAGCTGAGAAGGGAATGAAGCCCAAAGCACAGTTCCTGTGACCTGTCTCTTCCCGAAGAACTCCAGCTTGCTGTTCTGGGCTTCCTTCCTTGGCAAAATGTTGTACATCTGTGAGTTATAAGTTACTCTAGAACGATGTTACCGCCGTCCTAACTCATACTCACAACTTTGATTGCAAATTTGGGACTGGCAAGACTCAATATAAGCTTTGGTTAGGCATATTTGAAAGCTACAAAGGTTATCTCGTCCCCAATAGTGGACTAGCCATGGGCCTTTAGAACCTGGTGGAGATGAATACAATATATGAGTACAAACGCGAACTCAGATGGTGCGAGTAGGAAGTCTGGCAGGACTTATTTATTTGCCGGCCACTCCCTCAACATGAACTACCACTCGCCACTAACGAACTAATGTCAGATATTCTCAAGCAGAAGCACGCACCACCAACGTCAGTCCACTCTACGTTTGACGTTCGAAGCCTCCTGCAGTGAGAGAAATACAAAATCTCGACTCTCCCTGAAATCTTCCCCCAAAAGTGTCTCGAACATGCTGATATGTTTTTCGCCTTCTCAACATGAATGCCGCTTCTGACGCGATCCGCCCAACAATGACCGTACCCGCGAGTTAGCGTACTCCGGTTGGCCCCCCTCGTCGATAAGGAGGTTGACATACTTATGCACGTGTAGGGTCCAGACCAGTCTCATTTACCGTCTTGAAGTCATGGATAATGTATGTACACAATTCCTGCAAAGTAAATCACTGAGGTTTCTTCTAGATTGTCATTATTTTCCTCTCAGCAGTCCCTCTCCGAATTCTCCCTCCTCGGCAGGTGTAGGTGAAGCACTAGTGAATGGCGTAATCAGGGGTGACAATGGTGGCGAAATGGTGACGGGTAAGATATGTATTTGAGAGCCTGGAACTGACCTGCTGCTCGCCGTGGAATTCACCACAGGTGTCAGGTACGCTGACATGCTGCCGAACCGCAATTGAGAAGGCGCTGGACCGATCTCTAGCCTTGGCGGTGTCCAATCTTCATACAGGCTGTGACGCAGTTGATCCGCGGGAGTCAAGGGAGACGGGTAACCGAGGTTAGGTGACACGCTGTAAGCGAGCGTCGAATAAGGCGACAGGGGAGACACTTCGCCCATACAACCCTCTCTTTCTCCGATTGTCTCTTCCCCGGTTAGAAGAACAGGATCGATCTGGTTCCTGTGTACGTGCTGAGTGCAACCTGGGCTCGACATTTGAAGCCGCTGGAGTTCAGGGGGAGTGAGTCTGAGACGTTCTCAGGCCACAGAGCAGTCAACCTGTACTGGTCATCCTTCGTGTTGTCCCAGTAAGCGTCTGCCAGAGACGGTAGGTCACCTGGCTTCGCATTAGAATGAATACACAGACCCGTGATGTCCAAGGTCAATGGGTGCAAGCCTCTGCGCGAGAAGTCTACGAGAGTTTGCCTCGATTCCGGCGGGGAATGAAGCAACGGTGGCCGGGGACGCAAGAATAGCTTAGAGGGGGCACCACGCAAGTACACGGACGGTGAAGGTGTAGATGGAGAGCCATGTGTAGTATCAAGGGAAAGGGCGACATCCACAGTTTGATTGATTGGCATCGAGGGCTGATCGTGCGGACCTCCGGTGAATCGCCAGCCTTTTTCAGGGGAATCTGGTCGGCACAGCGAATCTCTGGATTCTTCAACTTTCTCCTCCTTCACCTCGTGCGGGGAAATCTTCTCCTGGATTAGTGCAATAAGATCTGGATTGCCGCTTCTTTTGAAGATACATGTAGGGCAAGCTTTGACAAACTGCGCAGTAAGCTCTTTCGGGACCCATGAGTAGTGCTGGCGGATGATAGCACAGGTTTTGTCCCGACCGCCGTGGTTGGACTCTTCATGACAGTAACAGAACAGTTCATACAGTTGTTCCTGAACGGCGACCGGTCTGTTCTCATGGAGGATGACGGCCGGTGCCTCACTGTCGTCATCGTCTGAATCTGCGTCGGGCGTGCTGAGCGTGAACATCTTGCGGACCCAGAAGCGAAACTGTGGTGTCCCGACAGTGCATGCGTCCGGTTGGTGTAGTACGTCCCAGATCTTGTCGAACATGGACTGACATATGAGCGCTTTGTCACGCTTCCGCGGGGACAGCGACTCCAGATAGGCGGTCTCTATGCGTTTGTATTGAGCATATGTAGGAAACCCAAGTTTGTCCGCCGTGTTCAAGACTGGTGAGGGAGGTCGTTCGTCACCGTTCTGGTCATCGGAAAGCGCAGGACTGGAAGAATGCGAGATGGCAACTCGCCGCTCATATGGCTTTGATTCGGATCGAGCACGAGATGATCGTTTTCGCGAGGTAGCAGGCATTAGAAAACGGCGTTTCGCGTTGTAGAAAGAACGTGAAGTAGCTATGAGGGGATGGTAGTAAATATGACACAAGTAGTGCAGATGATAAAGCTTTAAAGGTCGGGGTGCCTAATAAGCTAGCGGCTGACCGTGACGCGATTCCTCACGTGATCAAAAATCAACGATCCATTGCAATGAATAGCTATAACACTTGTGAATGCGGATATATGCAAGTCTATGATGTGCAAGTCGCCCCAAGTGCAAGAATGATCAGTAGAAATAAGCCAAACCCCAATAACTTATGATTATCTACGCTCGTGAATGGCGTGGATAGGTGCTCAGCACCCCCCGTTCAATCTGTTCTTAGGTACTGTCTGATTATAGCTGGGGAAGCTCCACCCAGTAAGGTTAAAGTTATTATAAGCTTCCTTGTATCTGGAAAATTAATTAGTAGACCTCAAACGTCTTGGTTAGGAATGGGGCTTACGTGTCGATGTAAGTGGCAGTCGGGAAGTCGGGGGGATCACACCCAATGTTGTGAGCATTTGAAGGCTGGTAGACGCGAATATAATCAATCGACATGGTCGCAGGGAACTGGAGGTTCGCAAAATCAATCCCTCCGAAATTGAGTGAGAATCCAAGGTTGGCAATGATATACTACGCAGCGTAGTCAGTTTTTCATGCTCAATGCAAGAAAGGTTGACATACCATGGGCTCCTGGGGAATGAGACGAGCACTAATCTCGGTCTCAGTATCAGGCCCAATTCCACCAGAGTAAACTGTCCAGACGGCCTCGCCGCTACTGATCCAAGTAATGTATCCGTCGTCGAACCTGGAGATAAAGGTGAGCACTGAGCATGAATCGTGGTCGGACTTCTGCAAACCCTGGTTTGTATTCAAAGCCGTAGACACTGTAGCAACCCTTGTCAAGCTCATAACAATCTTGGTCCGTGAGCGAGAGACCACTAGTAGTCTCTTGATACGCCCCTGTAACGCAGCTGTTAGATACAAATTCGCCATGAATAATGAAGACATACCTCCGTGGTAAGGGTTCAGGATGGTGATGTCTGAATCATAAATCTTCAAATTGTCGGAGGTGTTCAGCCACAGGTATTCAGCCTGGGAAAGAGTCAATCACAGCCCAATCAGTTGTAATCCAGACCTACGTTGAATGGAGCCCATTGTGCTGATTGGGATACCTTCACGAGTGTGTGAGTCAACGCCAATGGGGACTTAAAGTCAGCGAACCTTGCCAATCCCACCATCGACTGTCGCCTCGAAGATATCGATCTCTGGCGCGGAACGACCAACATAATCGCCATTTGCACGGACTGGACCGGGATGTGATTCACCAGGACAGGTACAAGCAGACAGCCGTTGACCAGGCAAAAATGACTGCAAAAAATGTGTATAATCAATGAGGATCTAGAACACCAATTTGTGCAGTGAACTGACCAAGACGCCACCATGAGCAGGATCACCGTTCTGCATAGCGGCGAGCGGCTTAGATGTCCCCGGATAAGTTTGATTTGGCAACGTGCCAACGTCACAACTGTCGTACGAGTATGGCCACTGAAATAGTCTGATTAACACGGCCTCTTCGATAGCGGTTCACTAACCAATCCTTCTAAACTAGCCCCGAAACCTGCACGACCTATGGTGGTGGTTTGAAAAGCCAAAGCGATTGGATAACAATGTACAAACCTAGATTACCCATTGTCCAGCTTGATAGAAACATTAATCACTCTCTCGTAACTAACAACGCACGGACTCACACAGCAGGCCAAAGACCACTTTAATAGCAGTTGTTCAGCAGAACGCGATCGCCTTATAATAGCCTACTTACTGAACATTGTTTGATCCTGGTAGAATAACAGAAGCTACATCTCGATGATTAGTAGGCATTGGTAGTAGACAACGTATATGCTCACTCTCGATGAGGCCTCCTGTAAAACAGAATTTATTCCTGTAGGCACTCGTTAGTGTCAAAGGCAACATAGCGTCGAACTCATTACCATGATTGGACCTATGAAATACTACATGCCTCAGCCTTACACGATGAGACAATCTTGGCTTACCATGCCTGATCTATATGTAAGGTTGTGGTTTGTAGCAGGATCAACCTTTGCCAACGTGATTTGCAATGCGCCTCCTTTCGTTGTCACTTGCCTGGGATCGTACCATTCCAAATCATCCTGTCACATGCTTTCAGTCCCGTAGAATCTATGTGCATGACGCTGACTGACCGTGCCCCAGTAGTGCAGGCTTGGAGCTTCCCAGTATGGGTCGTCTCCGGGATAAAATGAGCGTCCGTCGACCTGAAACTCGTCAGAGAAAACGAGGTCCCACATGTCGTTTGGGTTCATGTACGACGCCTTCGTGTAGACTTCCTTCGGAGTATCGACGTCTATGAGGCCGCGGTTCCCAGGCATCGATGGAAGCTGCCCCGTTGCGTTGATGCCGCCAAGATTGAACCCACTCTGAGGAGTTGGCTTCTTCTTCGACAAGTGACTGAAGATGGGAAACACTTCACCCGACTATATCAGCTGCCGAATCCTGCATGTGTCTCACAGTAAGAATGCACCAACTCACCAAGGCTATCGGAAGACTATTAGTACAAGCATATCTGGACAGTGACACGACTTACAATAACATGAGCATCAGAACGACTAATAGCAATAGGCATCCTAGGTTTGCAATCCCTCGTGCAGTGAAAATGTGACCTCCCTTGTCATTCTTAAGATCACGCTTTGGGTCTGGATTGTGGAGGTAGTCATCTGGTTCAGGCGTGCCTACATGCAGGGCGGTCGCACCCCAGTCTTCGGGATTGAGATTCAAGGCATACTGTGGGATAGACATCATCAACAGCACACGGTGTAGGGATAGGCGTTGGCATACTTTGTCGGCGAGTGATTTCTATCCGCGAGCTTAATCAACCAAAGACACTAGGTGGTATTTCTGGAACTTACTTCATATGGCGACGGACTTGCGGACCTGCTTGCCCCCACAAATCCTGTACCATACTCGCTCGCTGTCGACGACGACCTGGAGCGACCTCGTGCACTGGGAGGCAGCAAGTTAGTCGACGATGCGCCGTACTCCTGTCGCATCAGTGGAGAGTTCATGTCGTGACGGGGAGATAGCTCGAAAGAACCAGCTTTACGCTGTCGTTCAGGTCGAGATACGAGGAGTAAAGAACGTGGTGAAAAAGAACGTGTGTAGTTGGAATTTAGAAAGCTGTCAGTGGGTCGGTAAACTGGCCAAATTGCATTGAACTAGTACCCGACATTCGTAAGGTTTTCGTAATGTTTCTCATTCCGTAAGGCCAAGTCGGTGTGATTGTGTGAAGCGTGAAAGTGGGATTGGCACGGGAATATGTAGCATGTTCTGCAGTAGCGACAAGCGATGAAAGGTATACAAGAACCGCATGTCATTGTGCCTCATCATATTGAAGGACCGCATCAGCAAGATTCCCCGCGTTGGGAATTCTCGCGGTTACTGCGACTAACAACTTCAAAGTCTGTTGGACAAAGGATTCCGTAGTAGGACCTATCGCAGCAACTTTGACTAGGTGATGTTCTGAAGGTTCATCACAATCTTCCGTGCTCGAATTGACCGGAGGCAGGATGAAGTGATTCCGTAGGATTGGCGTCACGAATTCAGCTGCTGAAGGGGCGAAGTAGACAACCCATCCCCAGGATAAACCCTCCCCTGTTAGAATTCGGAATCTCAAAGGTGGTGCAAATCTAAGGCTGCGAAATACTTTCCTTTGATACGTTCCAAGGCAAGCGATAACTCTTGAGAAAACATGGATGAGCCTTGTGTGGCATAGACCTGAAGAGGGTCTAATGCAACACCACCTTGACTCCAGAATCCTCGGTAACGTGTCACGATTTTTATCTCCAGTGAGGTAGAGAAGCTTTCTGCTTGTCCCACCAGAGGGAAGATCATCGAGTATGAATCCTGCAAGGCGTTCCGCAGTCCCGGTCTCTGAGCCGCCTCGGATATCTCTGGGTGAATACAGAGGAATCTTCTCACAAAGATCACGAAGCGCGACAGATGTAGCTTCTCCAACTACATAGAAGGGCACGGACCGCCATTCTGTTGGTCATGAGGTCCGATATGACACGTTCAGTCAATACATCATACCAGATTCAGGCTTGGGTGGCGTGTTGTTATCAGCAACGATCAATGCTTGAGCAGCCTCGGACCATGCCTCGACGGCTCGCTTGCTCGTGATTATGACTCCAGAAAGGCTCTGCTTCTCTGGACCGAGGCTCAAGTATGCGTGCTAGCTCCTCGCGGCCAACGATAACAGTCTCCAGTACCGGAACTGATATCGGATGGTATCCGCGAGACCTAAAAGCATCTTCATATCGATCCGGGCTGTCTTGACTAGCAGCTCTCAGAAGCAGGACATTCGACATTGGACTGTAGTAATGTGGCCAGTGGCGTTGATCAAAGGTATTCCTGATCTGGAGATTTGTAGAGGATGACCTTTATCAAGGATCACGAGAATGAAAGTCGCATGGCCCAATCAGCACGAGATCAAGTGTCGCATGGAGTCTTCCCAGCCTCATACTTATACATGCGCACGGCCCCAAATCAACTCTTCCAAACTTCAAGGATCTTCGAGTAAACTACGATGACTAAGTCAGAACTTTGGTCGTCGCCCGTGGTGGAGACACTCTTTGCTCGTTCACCTCCCGCTCCGCTCTCGCCGAAGGGCATATGGCGCCAGGATTTAACAGCTCAAATCAACGAGCTGCCAGCTAATCCCAACGTCAAGGCTGGTGAGTATTCAACTCGTCAAGGAGCTTAGAAGCATCTGTTTATGCTGATACGAGTCCTCCATCTGCTTAACGATGATTTCAATGGCTGTCACGAGCTTACACAGACCCAAGAAGGCAATCCCTATGCTGACCACTTGCACTCGATCGTCCATAGGCGTGAGCCCGATTACGAGAACTCCAAGTGCGCTTGTCTGAAATATCCGCATGCGTGGCTGACCAGCATTGCCTCAGGTATTGGATTGCGCGATTCTCCCATGAGCACTTGCCGGAGGTATATTCACCTGGCGGCACTGTGACTCAAGGCCAAGGAGGAAATGCACAGGTTTGTAGACGCTGTGCAATCTGCTGAGGCTTCCGGAAATGGGGTCGCGGAACATGAAAAAAGGCAGTGGGAGGAAATGACGATGCTTGCAAGAATCCTGATTGACTCGGAAAGAGAACTTTAGTTTTCTGGACTTTTGGAATCAAAAGACTGTGATTGTGCATGGAAGCATCGCTGGTACTGATGATTATAACCTGATCTGCGAGTACTTCCTGCAACTCGAACCCTGTAATAATCTGTTCGTGAATCACTGTCGGGATCCGAAAGATGAGGCTCATGTCGCGTGAAGGACTGCCTACAGGACTGCATACAGGTTCAGAACTATTCATATCGCGCTCTCGAGGAGTACGTGGGGGATGACATACTGGGTTCGAGAATATCCTGTTTGGAACGCTATACCGTGTCCTGCTCCCGACCACCGATGACACTAATGATCTTCTCATAGACTGTGAACACGAGGCCTCCGCTCATCTACGATAAGCAAAATTTGAACGACTTCAACGTCACATAATGAAAAAAACGCACAACTAATCTAGCCAGTCGTGGCGTTGTACCGTTCCAGAACCGGAAGATTCCCTCCTCAGTCAAGATCCTATATCCACAGTGGAAAGAGTTACGGTATTGCTGGCGCGCTGACAGTGATTGCATCCGCGTCTTGATCACACTGTAATTATGGAAAACAATGAGCTCTTAGCAACGCATATAAGGATGGTACCCACTCTAGCGGTTGTGTCGCATAGACTGTTACCAGACCAGCTACACCACCGATCGCAAATGTGATTCCTGGAGGTAACTGCCGGCCTGGTCGCGTGGTTCCCTGAACGAACTGTTTGAGAGTGCTGTATGTCGTGAAGCGCACTGCAGAGTTGGCTCCTTGACGCATCACCTATGGTTCACTATTGAAAAATGGATGGATTATATGCACGTCACAAATGCTCACAACGGGAAAGAGCCCTCGATAAATGCCGAGTATGCCTTCCTGTCGAATTATAGACATCGTTCCATGAGCAAGACCGCGATATTGCGGGTTTGGACGTTTAGCGTCATCGATCATTTTGGTCCTGAAATGACAAGGATAAGAATGAGATCAGCAGAACAGGAGAAGCCTATGCGCACTTGATGGTCTCTGAAGGGGTGACAGCAATGATCGCCTCTATCACACCAGCTCCAAGACCAGCTATTTTCATCATCAGAGAAATGCATTTCCCACACCGAGCTCACATACCAAGCAGACTTCTAGGCGCACTGACATTACCCTTCAAATATGCTCAGCCAATCGCTTCTGGTCAATGTTTAACGAAGATCACCTCTGCGTCTGCGAGCATGCTCTTGAAGTGATCATAGCTCACGAACCGAACGCCAGCCTTGACTGAATTGCCTATCACCAGTGCCAAACAACCCGAGTAGAGACCCGTTACGCCCTTTTCGCGTAAAGTCGAGCGGATGATAGTCAAAGGTGGCTCTCGCTAGTAAAAAAAGCAACACAACAGTCAGCTTTCGTAACGGAGGAAAAGAACCACCCACCTGCCCGCCAAACTGTGACCGGGTCTTCACAAACTCAGTAGGGTATGTCACGAATCTATCTTCCGAAGATGAACTATGTCTCTGGCAGTGTCAAATCACTTCACTTACGCTTCGATTGCTCCAGCAGTCGTACCCGCGATCAGAGAGTGGATGGGCTTCTCTTTCTTAGAGCTCATTTTGTGAGGGTTGACGGTTCGGACTAAGTGAGGGAATTCAATCGCGAACTGGCCGGGTTAAGACTTACTTCGGTTAAGACTTCGGTTTCGAAAGTCGTAAGACAAAGTGACGTCGCGTAGGGTCACCCGCTAAGGTTGTCGACCACTGTATTGTGATTACCGGCCAGCTGTTTGCCGCGGTGCCGGCAATTAATATTGGCAAGTTGATGTCTTCGATCATCGATGCATCACCGACTGGAACTGGAATTTTATACAATATGGAGTCAGAGCAAGTCAGAGGTGTAAACAATGTTAACCAGTACGGTATCTTCAGACGTTCCATCAATCTGACAGCAGAAACTTGTCAAATTGTTGCCATCTTGGTCTATTATTAATAGGCTCTCTCATCGGTAGCGGCACCGTGTACATGCTTCAGTGCCAGGTTCCAGGTCCGATCGTCTCATACATGTAATACTATGGGGTTGCTCAATTCTTGGCTTGGGCTTCTCATCGAATGTCATCGCTCAACCTTCAGCAGGCACCTGCAGGCACCAGGTGTCTATCATGCCTGCCGAAGGTTAAACGATGAGAAGCAGCTGGCAGAGCGAACCGAACCCAAGGATTTGAACAACCCCATATCCGCAATTCAAATAACGCGCACTTCGTTCTGTTGATCGTCGAAAAGAGTGTTCACCATATCGAGAAATCATCGCCAGCGGCCCAGGTAGGTTGTGTTTGGATAGCGAAAGCGTAAGATGACACGCCTCCCCAACTTTTACCCGTGATAACCGCTTGATGCGAGACTGCGACAGCACAATGTCTTGGAGAACCGACTCCGACGAGTACGTGCACGCCCCCCCTGCGGCAAGTTCAGCTCGTTCGTTCGTTCGTTCGTTCGTGAGTCAGGTTGGCGGTTGTCATACTAATAAATAGATATATACCAGATTTCAAGTAAGTTCCTTCATAGCCTACACCCAATTGTCCTAGTCACTGTAGCCAATATTGTCAAATTCAATAACGCATCATATCGTCACGACTGTCGTCGTTTTGACCAGAAAGACTATCACTTGAACCTCCCAATTCGTCTTCGTCAACTATTGTCTTTGCAAAGTAAACGTCTATCATGCCTGCGCGGCGCAGGTTGGTCTCCGTCGGATGCTCCACATCTTCTAGGACTTCATTGACAGAGGCTGAATGATGACCTAGCCACATGAGTTGCAGTGCGCCTGTGTGGGCGATGGAGGCTTGACTGTCGTTGGATGTGTGAAATGCTCTTGTCAGGCATAGAGCTGATACCATCATGATCACCGACGCAGATATTGCAAACGACAGCTAGAGTGACTCATCTTCAATAGGTTGCCATTGCGCATTAGATGCTGTCATGAACTCACAGGAAGAAGGTTGACCTACAACATAGTTCATTAGTCAAATGGAAAGAGGTTCTGTGCAATTCACACCAACATTGAGGCGTAGGGCAAGCATATCCTCATTGACATAGGCCATTCCATCCCCGAGTTGAAATCCTCCATTGGATATGCCGATTTGACTCGCTGAGCATGTGACACAGAATGAATTAGGGATACTTGCGAAAGCCACGACACAAAATTATTCCTGACCTATCCACATGCATTGCGCAGCTACCTGCGCAATGGCAGCTCCTAGCTTATCCGGGCTCAAAACGAAAGTAGACACGGGAGGATGATCGCTCGTGTATTGGTAATACTCGGCGGTGAGATTTAAGCCGAGCAATGACATGATATACCTAGAAATCAAACCATAGGTGAGGCATTGCAGCATGGCAGTGAGGGTAAGGTTTTAACTCATCCGTAATCGAGGGTTCGGAAATTCCGTCTGGATAGAAAAAGTTATACCCACTGCCGATCGACTTAGGCAGAGCATAAGTAATCTTGCGTAGACAGTGGATCATTGAACTTTCGTAACTGCTGAAAATGAGCTTCAACGCACCACGCCTTGCCAATCATTGGATGTCCACTGGTTAGTAATCTCCCATGACTGCGTAGATGGTTGCGAGATCGCAACGGGATTCTGCAGACTGTTGGTCTGTATGTCAAGCACTGCCTCTGTGGTCACGGCCGACAACGAGCATTGCACAAAATAGACTTTAACGACAGGTGAAGCTACCCCCCATACTCGTGATTCCCAAATGATCGGTACAGCAAGCTCGTCTTGTACTGAAGGCTCGATCTCTAATAATGTTGAGACCATAAGGACGACACCAGGGTCAAGGACGACACCAGAGCCCGGCCCGGTGGACTATTGTAGGATAATAATATGTAAGCTTCCGCGGTAGCCACAGATTACCTTGGACAGCCTTACCTCGCGACCTTGATAGCGAGATGGAATCACTTGTATCTGGTCTGACCCTGTAGCCATTTCTGAATAACGAAAAAACATCATTCAAAACTATGATGACGTACAGGGAAGGCTTGCACCCATAGAGAGAATATTTCCATTGCCAATCGAAGAATTTGCTTGTAGTATGCCGGCATCCACAGAGTATGTGATATTGGGAAGCAATCCGCAACGTGATGTTATCGTCGTCGTATTCACAGTTGCAAGCCCAAATATAGAGTTTGTTTGTGGGATATCGTAGACTGTAGCGTTTGATAACCCTGCAGTGACCAGTCCAGGCAATTGATTGACAGCTGGTATGTATGCAATAATGATTTCCCAGTTGAAGTCATATATGTTTGTTTCTAGGCCATCTCGCCATCCTAGCACTGTTGGAATAGAAGTCACTGTGGAAGTATTGAACGTTTGGAATTGTAGGAGAGTGGAAGAGGTGACATGCAACACGGAAATGCTCGCAAGGTAGGCAGTCACAGCGGAAGTCATCCACCACGAGGCAGGGATATAAGTTTGTCGCCAGACACTACTGAGTGCGGCGCCGAGGCCCGCCCATGCACCAGAGATGTCGTGAATGGCAGTCAATTTCAGACGCCGTACAAGTGTTCTCGACATCGCAAGCCGTTGGGTAAGGAAGAGTAGAACAGCCGTGTAGACCTAGACAAAGCACTGTGGTTGGCAGACTTAACGGTGTTAAGGGTGGACACGTACGGTGTAAAATGCTTGCAGTGAAGCACTGAGCACCACAGGCCAAAAATCATTGTTCGTTGGTGTGAATGGGAGAGTCACACGGTGTTCCCAGTGAGAGATATAAAAGACAACGAGGACGATGTGTATCAAGACCAACACACCGTGCAGCACGTAACACGTGCGTGCAGAGAATGATCCATCGGCTGCATTCTGTGACGGATTTTTCGGGTGAGCCTTCCAGGACGCTGGAACAGTGAGACAAAACTATTGGCATGCAACATCATGGAATCAGTTAACATTATAACATACCGAACCAAGTCCTTGGCGACAGAACAACGGGATGGTTGCTGTCTGTGGTTGACATGAATCACTTGTCGAAGGGACGCAGTGGCGTTATCAGCTAGGAAGGTGAGTGGAGGTGGCAAAGTAGTATGGGACTAGGAATGCACAATCAGCTTCCATTATATCTAAAGAAACTGCATATATAGCCTTATCACGATCCATCCTTCATACGTATCTTGTTGAGGGCTTACAAGCCGAGTACAGTAGGCTCAGCCACATCAGAAATTATCTAAACGTCTGTTGTACATAGTATAAATAGCTCGACGGAGATATCCGGACAATTTTAAGACTTGCTAAGCGCCCGTCTTCGTGCGATCTCCAAAGAATCCAATATTAAATCATTGCGCTCTGTCTATGCTCGTATCCTAAGAGGTTATGAGCCCTGTTATATCGCATATCAAGCAATCGAAGAATACACATATCAAACCCCTATATTGAGAATATGTCTAACCCAACTACTGGACAAAGCCTTGTACCTATGATGCTCCAGGCGCCACTCGCCCATCTATCAGCCTCGGGTCACTCGCGTCATATAAGATTGATCAACTTAGTGATAAAAACTGGATGATGTGGAGGGAAAGGATCAAGATGATCATCATGCCTGCCGAAGGTCAAACGATGGCATTCTATGAGAAGCAGCTGGCAGAGCGAACCGAACTCAAGGATTTGAACAGCCTTACATCCGCAATTCAAATAACGCGCACTTCGTTCTGTTGATCGTCTTCACCATATGAAGAAATCATCGCCAGCGGCCCGGGTAGGTTGTGTGTGGATAGCGAAAGCGTAAGATGACACGCCTCCCCCGCTTTTACACATGATAACCGCTTTCTGCGAGACTGCGACAGCACAATGTCTTAGAGAACCGACTCCGATGAGTACGTGCACGCCCCCCTGCGGCAAGTTCAGCTCGTTCGTTCGTTCGTCAGGTTGGCGGTTGTCATGCTAATAAATAGATATATACCAGATTTCAAGATGGTTCCTTCATAGCCTACACCCAATTGTCCTAGTCACTATAGCCAAGATTATCAAACTCAATAACGCATCATATCGTTACGACTGTCGTCGTTTTGACCAGAAAGACTATCACTTGAACTTCCCAACTCGTCTTCGTCAACTATTGTCTTTGCAAAGCAAACGTCTATCATGCCTGCGCGGCGCAGGTTGGCCTCCGTTGGATGCTTCACATCTTCTAGGACTTCATTGACAGAGGCTGAATGGCGACCCAGCCACATGAGTTGCAGTGCGCCTGTATTTGGGATGGCAGCCTGACTGTCGCTAGATACATGAAATGCTCTTGTCATGCATAGAGCCAATGCCATCATGATCACCGACGCAGATGTCGCAAACGACAGCTAGAGTGACACATCTTAAATAAATTGCCATTGCGCAGCGGATACCATCACGAACTCACAGGAAGAAGATTGACCTACAACATAGTTCATTAGTCAAATGGAAAGAGGTTCTGTGCAATTCACACCAACATTGAGGCGTAGGGCAATTATATCCTCATCGACATAAGCCATTCCATTTCCAGGTTGAATTCCTCCATTAGATGTGCTGAGTCGCCCCGCTGAGCATGTGACAGAATGAGTAAGAACGATTGCGAAAGTCACGATCCTATGTGATCACTCACCTATCCAAATGAGTTGTGCAGTCACCTGCGCAATGGCAGTCTCTAGTTTATCCAGGCTCAACGTGACATTAGACAGAGGAGGACTCCCGTACTCGTATTGTAAATACTCGGCGGTGAGATTCAAGCCTACCAATGACATGATATACCTAGAAATCAAACCGTAGATCAGGCATTGTAGTAAGGCAGTGAAAGCAAGGTTCTAACTCATCCACAATTGAGGGGTCGCTAGGGGGATTTGTAGGTGACATGTAAAATGAATACCCACTACTGACCGGGGAGGCCAGAGCTTCACCGATCTTGTGTAGACAGTGGATCATTGAATTTTTAGTAATTCCTCGAAATAGGCTTCAACACACCGCTGTTTGCCAGGTATTAGATGTCCACTGGTAAATCTCCCATTGTGCGGATGGTTGCGAGACGGACACGGGATCCCGCAGACTGTTGGTTTGCATGTCAAGCACCGCTTCTATGGTGGCGGCCGCCAGCGAGCATTGCACAAAATAGACTTCAATGACAGACGAAGTGAGCACACCCGCTGCAGAATGTGTTGTTATCAGTGTGGCGGTACTAAAACAATCCAAACGCACAAGAATTAAAAAATTCCAAAGTTATCGGCACAGCAAACTCCTCTTGCATTGAGGGCTCGATGTCTAATAATGTAGAGACCATAAGGACGACTCCGGGTGACCACGCAATATCTCCGTCACTGGTAACAGGAGATTCCCCACTGAGATAAAGGACTTGTATTTGGTCTGACCCTATCAACATTCCTAAATAACGATAAAAAATTGTCCAGAACTATGATGACGTACAAGGAAAGCTTGCGTTCAGCAGGAAGACACTTCCATTGCTAGGCGAATAATTTGCCGTTAGTATACCAGCATTCGCAGGGCATGTGATATTGGGAAGCAATCCGCAGCGCGAGGTAATCGTCGTTGCATTCACAATTGCATGCCCTAATATAGAGTTTGTTTGTGGGATGTCGTAGACTGTGGTGTTGGATAACCCCGCGGAGACCATTCCGCGTAATTGATTGACAACTGGTAAGGATGCGGTAATGACCCCCCAGTTCGCGCCATACCCGGGGTTGGTTGGCTCTGACAATAACTGGTCATCTAACCATCCGAGTGTGGTCGGAATAGAAGTCGCCGCGGAAGTATTGAATGTTTGTAATTGTAAGAGAGTGGAAGAGGTGATATGCAGCACGGAAATGCTCGCAAGGTAGGTTGCCACAGCAGAAATCGTCCACCATGAGGCAGGGATGTCAATTTGTCGCCAGACACTACTGAGTGCGGCGCCGAGGCCCGCCCATGCACCAGAGATGTCGTGAATGGCAGTCAGTTTCAGACGCCGTACAAGTGTTCTTGATATCGCAAGCCGTTGGGTCAGGAAGAGTAGAATAGCCGTGTAGATCTAGACAAATGTCTGTAATTGACGTACTTATCGTTAATGGTGGAGACGTATGGTGTAAAATGCTTGGAGTGAAGCACTGAGCACCACAGGCCAAAAATCATTGTTCGTTGGCGTGAATGGGAGAATCACACGGTGTTCCCAGTGAGAGATATAAAGGATAACGAGGACGATGTGTATCGTAACCAACACGCCATGCAGCATGTAACACGTGCATGCAGAGAATGATCCATCGGCTGCATTCTGTGACAGGATTTTTTCGGGTGAGCCTTCCAGGACGCTGGAACAGGTGAGATGAAACTGTTGGCATGCAACATCATGGAGGCAGTTGGCATGATAACATACCGAACCAAGTCCTTGGCGACTGAATAACGGGATGGTCGCCGTCTGTGGTTGACATGAACCACGTGTCGAAGGGACGCAGTGGCATTATCAGCTAGGAAGGCGAGCGGAGGTGGCAAAGTAGTATGGGACTAGGAATGCACAATCAGCTTCCAGTATCTAAAAGAAACCTGACCCTTTTACTTATACATGGGTGCAAGGTCAAGTATGGCCATCATTGATCGGTATCAACTTACCTTGTGGCGTACTACATAGCCAGGCAAGCCAGGTGTGACAGGGTGAGGCGGCACTGATGATGGTATAACACTAAATTACCTGTTCAGATGTGCGAATGCATCACATTGTGAGTGATCGGCGATCAGCGAGGCGCTCAGCCATGGATGCACTTTCAAGATTGCTCCTTCTAAGGAATCAGTGATCAGTAGAAGGAAAATTTCCCCATCATGATAGCGATAATCAGCGTCAGTATTTCAGTCAGTGCCACAGCTTGGTCTGAACTGGACAGACACACCCATCTTTGGCAACTTCTGTGTAGAGCTGTACAGAGTCGTGGCACAGTAGCACTGTTTTTTTTTGCTTACAATTTTAACAAAAGTAATAAAGCAAACAACTTCATTCATAACTTGAATACATAAGAAATAACTAAATTACACTAAGACAAAAACAATGCGAAAATGGCGCAAAAGACGAGAGAGTATGAGAAAATGCGAAGGTACAAGGTGTGGGACCTGGGTGCAGGAGAATGCTGAAGCCTACTAAAAATCAGTGTCATTGGATTAGTAGTACAATAAGAAAACAAAAGAGAAAACCTTACATGCACATGGTAGCAGCTGGTGCACGAGTGTGAGAAGACATGGCATGCTTAGCATGGAGGATGCGAGAGCAGGAAGTGGTTCGGTGTGGCACCGGTAGCATCACACTGGATAGTGGTTCCAATCAAAATCATCGGAAAAAGTGCTGAAACTTAAACTTTCATTGGAACTTGTACTGAAATTGAATCAACTCGCACGTAGGTTGGCTCTCGTTGAATGGGTGTAGGCAACCGGGGTCCTCCAGCTAAAAGCTCGGAGGACCCGCAATCAAATTTTATCACTACCGAAAGACCGACGGCTCGTCGTACATGAAAAAACATCGAAACGTGTATCGTACATAGACAAGGCAAGACTGGGGAGGAAAGGTCGAGCTTGATTTGTCAAGCGAGTGCTGAATACTGATTTTCAAATCGGAGACCTCCATTCAGCACCAACTTTTCAGCACAAAATCTAGTGAATCAGAGTTCGGCACAAATGATCCCAATGAATTTCTTTGACCTATAACAGGGCTCGCGGGACCAAAACCATAGCGCTAATCTATCTAATATGTCCAAACCATCCCCAAACTCCTCGCCACCATCAGGTGCTAACCACCGGGTCTGTACCCGACCGACCACAGCTTTAATGTTTCAAACATCCGTAATAACCGGTGCAACAAACTCTTTATATCCAACTAGTGATACTGACGCATCCGTCCCATCAGTGTTGCAGGAGGCTCGAGGCTCAACTCCCGATCTTCACTCCGTTCTTGGTGTCGTTGACGAATTTGAAGACGAATTTGACAGAGAAAGGGAAACAGACCACCTCGTTAGTGGTACCCCTCCTCAACACTATCTATACCGGACCCGATGCTGCTTATACCGTTTCCGTCGGCCTTGATACCACCGATACCATTGACGCCGGCCACACTCCTACCTTGGAATCGATACATACACTTATACCTTCATCCCGTTCCCCTCACCACAAGGAACTCCCCCTCCCACCATCAACTCTACCCTTCTCCTTACCAATAAAATCACGAACTCGGACTGACAACCGTCTCGAGCTGTCAGAGGATCGGGCAGCGATGGCAAGTATTGCAGTTGGGGAACAAGATCCGACAATGGCGCCATCTCCACCCACCCCTGCACTCACGAAGCACCGTCATGCTCTCCTCGAACTTCTTACCTCAGAACGTGCCTATGCGAGCAATCTGGCACTCATCAGGGATGTATATATGAGGTTGGCATCTGGTGAGTCTCTTCTTTTCCTGTAAGCTTTCTCTTTCTCCCCGGTTTTGTGACCCTCGAAACAGAAAGGCTCCACCTATCCTGCAGAAACAGATCCCGACCCTGAACACGCTGAGGCGGCCCTCGTCGCAGCCCTCGAAAGCAAGCTCAAGTCGCACATCACTACCCTCTCCCATCTCGCTCGGGACGCACTAGCATGCCATACAAGTATTGAACGGTTGAAATTGTAGGAGAGTAGAAGAGACAATGTGAGTGCGACTTATGAAACATGTACGAGTGGCCGCCAGCGGCCAGGAACCTTTAGCAACCCGCTCGTCTATGGATTTCAATACGGCTGCCAGGTCCTACGGAAATCACCATCATCATCAGAATTTCCCGTGACCTGCAGAGATAATTACAGTATCAGTGCTTCCGAAGTGATCCACAGTAATCCACAAACTTTATCTCTGATTCGACCCGAACGTAAGGGGAGTCTGAGATAAGTATCCACTCAAACGCCATGAAGCACATGACGTCATTCTCTCCAACATTCTTGATACATATACGACTCGAAATCTTCTGTCCAACTCAGCAATCGCCGCAAACAAATCGACCTCACATTGAAACTTATACATAGTTAAGACTTACCATGTCTTCCAGCTCACAAAACAACACGGACAACGCTGTATTGGACACTTCTCGCCCCCAGCATCAACTTCACGACTCTTCTCAGCCCCTACCAGGTTCCGGGTCGCGTGCCGCCGCACAGACTCAGGATTACTCGCCAGCGAATATCGAGCGTATGTCTTCCTCTGTGATTCATGGCAAGAATGCCTCCACGGAGTCAGATGATGCTGATTCTACTCGTGCCACTAGAGGCACAGTACCAGACTCGCAGCAGGCTCGTGGTAACACTGCATTCACCAGCGACCGCCCGCTCGGTGTTCAACCTACGCAAGAAGGTAACATTCTGTCCTCACGGCGAGATGATCGGTCACAAACATATACTTGCAGGTGGAGTCGCAATTGGTGGGCAGCCCAACCTGCCCGAGGGCCATGCCGGGTTTGGTGACAAAGCCATCGGAAAAGCACAAAAGGCAGGTCTTATGCCTTTTACGTTCTAAGGACATGCAACTGACTTCCTTTATAGGTCGCCGGCAAGTATACCAAAAACGAGGAGCTGCATGAGAAAGGCGAGTTGAGAGAGACAGGCGGCAAAGCGGCTGCTTTGGGGAACGCGCGAGCAGCTCATGATTAAGTTATTGCATGACAAATAGACTCTGGAATTTATTCTGTACATCTCCGATCGAAACATTGTAGCATGATGAGAGACGAAATCACTAGTTAGTAAACTAATGGTTGTATGTGTCTCATTCGTGCATTTGATACAAAACAAACTACAGGTGCAAGTAACACAGCCAGGAGTAAAATAAATTTAGTACAGCTGATCGTCGCGCTCACAACATGAAATAGATAAAATCAACGCCCGCTGTAACATGCCAACGGCTACTACTACTGTTGTCCCTCGAGCTTCTTGCTCTTGCCTGAACTAGCTGTCAAGCTCTTATGGATAAATGGCAACACTCCTCCTCCGGCGATTGTTGCGCGGACAAGGATATCGAGTTCTTCATCTCCTCGGATGATAAGATTGACCAACTTAGTGATAAAACTGGATGATGTGGAAGGAAAGGATCAAGACGATCATTATGCCTGCCGAAGGTTAAACGATGGCATTCTATGAGAAGCAGCTGGCAGAACGAACCGAACCCAAGGATTTGAACAGCCTTACATCTGCAATTCAAATAACGCGCACTTCGTTCTGTTGGTCGTCGAAAAGAGTGTTCACCATATGAAGAAATCATCGCCAGCGGCCCAGGTAGGTTGTGTTTGGATAGCGAAAGCGTAAGATGACACGCCTCCCCAGCTTTTACCCGTGATAACCGCTTTCTGCGAGACTGCGACAGCACAATGTCTTAGAGAACCGACTTCGACGAGTACATGCACACACCCCCTGCGGCAAGTTCAGCTCGTTCGTTCGTGAGTCAGGTTGGCAGTTGTCATGCTAATAAATAGATATATACCAGATTTCAAGATAGTCCTACGTCCAATTGTCCTAGTCCCTGTAGCCAATATTTTCAAATTCAATAACGCATCATATCGTCACGACTGTCGTCGTTTTGACCAGAAAGACTATCACTTGAACCTCCTAACTCATCTTCGTCAGCTATTGTCTTTGCAAAGCAAACGTCTATCATGCCTGCGCGGCGCAGGTTGGCCTCCGTCGGATGCTTCACATCTTCTAGGACTTCATTGACAGAGGCTGAATGGCGACCCAGCCACATGAGTTGCAGTGCACCTGTATTTGAGATGGCAGCCTGACTATCGTTAGATGCATGAAATGCTCTTGTCATGCATAGAGCCAATGCCATCATGATCACCGACGCAGATGTCGCAAACAACAGCTAGAGTGACTCATCTTAAATAAATTGCCATTGCGCAGCGGATACCATCACGAACTCACAGGAAGAAGATTGACCTACAACATAGTTCATTAGTCAAATGGAAAGAGGTTCTGTGCAATTCACACTAACATTGAGGCGTAGGGCAATTATATCCTCATCGACATACGCCATTCCATTTCCAGGTTGAATTCCTCCATTAGATGTGCTGAGTCGCCCCGCTGAGCATGTGACAGAATGAGTAAGAACGATTGCGAAAGTCACGATCCCATGTGATCACTCACCTATCCAAATGAGTTGTGCAGTCACCTGCGCAATGGCAGTCTCTAGTTTATCCAGGCTCAACGTGAAATTAGACAGAGGAGGAGTCCCGAGCATGGATTGTGAATACTCGGCGGCGAGATTCAAGCCTACCAATGACATGATATACCTAGAAATCAAACCGTAGGTGAGGCATTGTAGCGGGGCAGTAAAAGCAAGGTTCTAACTCATCCACAATTGAGGGGTCGCTTGGGGAATTTTGAGGTAAACCGTAAAATGAATAAGCACTACTGACTGGGGAGGCCAGAGCTTCACCGATCTTGTGTAGACAGTGGATCATTGAACTTTTGTAACCCCTTGAAATAGGCTTCAACACACCGCTGTTTGCCAGATATTAGATGTCCACTGGTAAATCCCCCATTGTGCGGATGGTTGCGAGGCGGACACGGGATTCCGCAGACTGTTGGTTTGCATGTCAAGCACCGCTTCTACGGTGACGGCCGCCAGCGAGCATTGCACAAAATAGACTTCAATGACAGACGAAGTGACCACATGCGCTGCAGAATGTTTTGTTATCAGTGTGGCGGTACTTAAACAATCCAAACGCACAAAGACCAAAAGATTCCCAAGTTATCGGCACAGCAAACTCCTCTTGCATTGAAGGCTCGATATCTAATAATGTAGAGACCATAAGGAATACGCCAGACTGGGGCCACGAAATATCTCCGCCAGTAGCAGGGGGTGACCAAGTGTGTTGAAGGGCTTGTATTTGGTCTGACCCTATAAACATTCCTAAATAACGATAAAAAATTGTCCAGAACTACGATGACGTACAAGGAAAGCTTGTATTCATCACGATAACAATTCCATCACTAAGCGAAGAACTTGCTGTTAGCATACCAGCATTCGCAGAGTATGTGATATTGGGAAGAAATCCGCAGCGCGAGGTAATCGTTGTCGCATTCACAATCGCATGCCCTAATATAGAGTTTGTTTGTGGGATGTCGTAGACTGTGGTGTTGGATAACCCCGCGGAGACCAGCCCGGGTAATTGATTGACAACTGGTAAGGATGCCGTAATGACTCCCCAATTTGCGCCACCTAGAGAGTCGGTTGACGCTGACAATAACTGGTCATCTAACCATCCGAGTGTGGTCGGAATAGAAGTCGCCGCGGAGGTATTGAATGCTTGTAATTGTAAAAGAGTGGAAGAGGTGACATGCAGCACGGAAATGCTCGCAAGGTAGGTTGCCACAGCAGAAATCGTCCACCATGAGGCAGGGATGTCAATTTGTCGCCAGACACTACTGAGTGCAGCGCCAAGGCCCGCCCATGCACCAGAGATGTCGTGAATGGCAGTCAGTTTCAGACGCCGTACAAGTATTCTTGACATCGCAAGCCGTTGGGTAAGGAAGAGTAGAATAGCCGTGTAGATCTAGACAAAGGTCTGTAATTGGCGTACTTATCGTTAATGGTGGAGACGTACGGTGTAAAATGCTTGGAGTGAAGCACTGAGCACCACAGGCCAAAAATCATTGTTCGTTGGCGTGAATGGGAGAATCACACGGTGTTCCCAGTGAGAGATATAAAGGATAACGAGGACGATGTGTATCGTAACCAACACGCCATGCAGCACGTAACACGTGCGTGCAGAGAATGATCCATCGGCTGCATTCTGTGACGGATTTTTCGGGTGAGCCTTCCAGGACGCTGGAACGGTGAGATGAAACTGTTGGCATGCAACATCATGGAGGCAGTTGGCATGATGACATACCGAACCAAGTCCTTGGCGACTGAATAACGGGATGGTCGCCGTCTGTGGTTGACATGAACCACTTGTCGAAGGGACGCAGTGGCATTATCAGCTAGGAAGGTGAGGTGGCAAAGTAGTATGGGACTAGGAATGGACAATCAGCTTCCATATATCTAAAAGAAACAACCCAGCCTGACCCGTTTACTTATACATGAGAACTACTGCTTGCGCGGATAAGTTAGGCTGGTGGGAACGAGTTGAAGCTATCAATACAGCATCTTCGTGGCGGACCACACAGCTAGCTGTACTGCAGGTGAGACAACGTGAAAGTGAGACTTATGAAACATGTACGAGTGGCCGCCAGCGGCCAGGAACCTCTAGCAACCCGCTCGTCTATGGATTTCTTACGGCCAGCTCCTACGGAACCATGATCATCATCAGAATTTCCCGTGACCTGCAGAGATAATTACAGTATCAGTGCTTCCGAAGTGATCCACAGTAATCCACAAACTTTATCTCTGATTCGACCCGAACGTAAGGGGAGTCTGAGATAAGTATCCACTCGAACGCCATGAACACATTGTGACGCACATGACGTCATTCTCTCCAACATTCTTGATACATATACGACTCGAAATCTTCTGTCCAAGTGTAAGCCCGTTGGCTTACCTGAGTTCCCATAATCAGCATAAATACTGTCCGCGATAATGAAAGCTAAGCTTTCATTATCACTGCCTTTTGGCGTAACGGTTAAGGGACGACAGTCTTGACCTACTTACACCAACCCAGCAATCGCCACAAACAAATCGATCTCACATTGAAACCTATACATTAGTCAAGACTTACCATGTCTTCCAGCTCACAAAACAACACGGACAACGCTGTATTGGACACTTCTCGCCCCCAACATCAACTTCACGACACTTCTCAGCCCCTACCAGGTTCCGGGTCGCGTGCCGCCGCACAGACTCAGGATTACTCGCCAGCGAATATCGAGCGGATGTCTTCCTCTGTGATTCATGGCAAGAATGCCTCCACAGAGTCAGATGATGCCGATTCTACTCGTGCTACTAGAGGCACAGGACCAGACTCGCAGCAGGCTCGTGGTAACACTGCATTCACTACCGCCCGCTTGGTGTTCAACCTATGCAAGAAGGTATTAACATTCTGTCCTTCACGGCAAGATGATCAGTCACAAACATATACTTGCAGGTGGAGTCGCAGTTGGTGGGCAGCCCAACCTGCCCGAGGGCCATGCCGGGTTTGGTGACAAAGTCATCGGAAAAGCGCAAAAGGCAGGTCTTATGCCTTTTACGTTCTAAGGACATGCAACTGACTTCCTTTATAGGTCGCCGGCAAGTATACCAAAAACGAGGAGCTCCATGAGAAAGGCGAGTTGAGAGAGACGGGCGGCAAAGCGGCTGCTTTGGGGAACGCGCGAGCAGCTCATGATTAAGTTATTGCATGACAAATAGACTCTGGAATTTATTCTGTACATCTCCGATCGAAACATTGTAGCATGATGAGAGACGAAATCACTAGTTAGTAAATTAATGATTGTATGCGTCTCAAAGTTCATGCATTTGATACAAAACAAACTACAGGTGCAAGTAACACAGCCAGGAGTAAAATAAATTTAGTACAGCTGATCGTCGCGCTCACAACATGAAATAGATAAAATCACCGCCCGCTGTAACATGCCAACGGCTACTACTACTGTTGTCCCTCGAGCTTCTTGCTCTTGCCTGAACTAGCTGTCAAGCTCTTGTGGATAAATGGCAACACACCTCCTCCGGCGATTGTTGCGCGGACAAGGATATCGAGTTCTTCATCTCCCCGGATGGCAAGTTGTAAGTGCCGGGGCGTTATGCGCTTAACGCGCAAGTCCTTCGATGCATTTCCTGGCAACGGGTGTAAGAATGAGCGTCCCCAATCCGGAGTAGCCTACTCACCAGCAAGTTCAAGTACTTCAGCAGTGAGGTACTCTAATATTGCGCTGGTGTAGACAGCGGCCTTTGCTCCAATACGCACATTGTGCTGCGTGCGCTGTTTCAGATAACGATGGATACGACCGACGGGAAACTACAAGGACAGTGAAGAAAAACAGGGGCTATGAGGAAAATTGATGAGAGGATAATGCACTCAAGACATACCTGGAGGCCAGCTTTCTGGCTCCGAGTTTGTATCGTTCTTGGTGCCGTAGTCGCACCAGACCCTGCAACGCCACCTGCTGCTTGAGTGGGTGCACCGGATTTAGACTTCCCTCCAGTAGTTTTGGGTGCCATGTGCGAGAGGATATAGTATCAAAAGTTTGGATCCGAGGAAGGTCCTATGTGCACTATGGGCAGTCAACGTTAGACGTGGATGAGCTGCAATGAAGATAGACAACTTACCGGATAGTGGGACGGCGAGTAAACACGTTGGTATGGGCACGAAGAGCTTGAGGGGTGTTGTTACTCAGACGATTTGAAGTGAACAATGGGGCAAGCACTGACCAGCGAATGTGAGAAATGAAATCAACAAAGACGCGAAGGTGTTATGATGGCAGTAAGAAGCAGAGTCGCGTCTTGTTTAGGGTCGGCAATTCGGTGTTGTTGAATGCGAAGGTTGATTCCATTTTTGGACATCTTGACGCGTGCAGTCATGTGACCTGAGTCCACGATGATGGCACGCAAATGGCATGATTCAAAAGTTGGCTTCAGCGACTAGTGACCGGAGTCTACGAGTAATTCGGTACATCCAAGGTAGGAATAAACATCTAGAATGCATTATTGCTAATCTGTCTTCTCCATCTAGCTTGTCGCATAAATGATGAGTTCGAGCACTCCTTACTTGGACGCATTGTCCAAACACTTTCCAGCGGAATGCTCCTCCATCATAGACTCCCTGAGTTCTGAGCAAGCCCGATCTGCTGTGGATACGCTACTTGCATTTGCATCGGGTGGTGAATGTCCCTCAGACTTGTCACCCCACGGCCAACTGGAGTGGGTGCGCGAGCAACCTGCTGCCATGAGGGCAGTGCAAGACTTAGCTGTACAGAAAGGCATAAAACGCGGGCGAGCAGCTAGTACTGATGAAGAAGGCGTTGGCTCAAATTCCAAGCGCCAAAAAATTATAGATGTACTTGAGGACGACCGGCCCATTTTTACACTCCCTTCGATATCCACGAATTCGCCTGTTCGAAAAAAACTTGACATCACTATTCACGAGAAAACGATACGCTTTGTAAATCCTACATCTCGCACTGTGGAAGCTTCGATCCCTCTTTCTAAGATCTCACGGGCATTCCTGGTCCCAACGCGTGGAAAAACAAAGCAGCACTGGACAGTCGTCATGCTATCCAGCGACATACCTGAAAAGGGTAGGGCCACAACTTCTAACCAACACCAAATAATATTTGGACTTGACGCTATAAGCGCCTCTAAATTCGACGCTACCTCCTACTCCGGCTCGTCCACTCCATCCACGTTAACAGTTGCAAAAGGAGATGAGACGCTTTCTATCCTACACGAGTTTCTAACACATCTCCCCATTGCTATTCTTGAGGCCTCAGCAACTGTATTTCGCAGCGCGTGCGCCACTCCCAAATCAGGTCACAGCGCGGCCGGTATCGATGCCTATCTTGCCGCCAAACCGGGAACTCTATGGTTTTTCGACTCAGGAATTCTCTGGGGAGAGAGCAAACCATGCGAGTTTTGGGCCGTTGGTGATCTCATCCCAAAAGACGGTATTCGCTTGATCAGTGCCACGGGCCGCACCTGTTCCGTCATCATCGGGAGAAAGACAACACCGTCTACTGAAGATCATAACACCAAAGGAGGGCAAGATGTGGATGCAGAGGGAGACATTGTCGAGACAGAGTTTTCCATGGTGGACGGTCGAGAGCAAGACCCCGTCAACGCGTGGGCGAGGCAGCGGAAGCACCTGTTTGGGAAAGGTTCTGCTCCACCTTCTTCCAAAGCCACAACTAGTAAGAAGACAACGACCCAGGAACAGCCATCTATTGGTGGCACCACGGCTGCCAATGGTCCTGCGTGGGATGACTCAGACACAGATGATGACGACTTCGAGATTGCTTCTTCGGAAGATATTGATCATAGCAGCTCATCAGATTCAGAAGCGAGCGACAATGGGGGTGATAGCCATCCTGACGACGGGTCGGAGGAGGAAGACAACCGTGGAAGCGATGCCGTCGACGAAGAGAGTGGCGAGGAATCTGAGGAAGAACTCCAAGAAGCACATCATCCTCTCCTGCGACCGGGTGCTATGCCTCGAATGTCTAAAGCGGCCATCAATGCAGTCGTAGACATGGTGAATGAGGATTTGATGGGGGGCAGCGAGGAAGAAGACGAGCTCGACGATTCATAACTAGAACGAACATATCATGTTATATTACTTCAGTACCAGTACAATCACTCCTTGCTATCGATTTGCTCCCTTCGGTCGTGAGATGAACAAAAGCTTGGCATACATACAACAGTCTCGCAAGTAAATATCCCGCTAATTCGGGTCGTGATGTCATGCCTTAGCAAGCTCCTATTATTTCTTCGTTATATACTTACCCCCGAAGTTCTCCCTCACCTGCTAGATGGACCCATAATGGCTACCAAGGAAAAAGTCTTCGATGACAGCAAGTCCGTTAAGTCTATCTCGCATCCATAATATTGTGTGCGGTTCCGATTATGCACCATCCTCTGTCGCCCAAGATATCAATGCCTCCACTGCTGTTTTCTCAGCTAGAGAGTTTTCCAATCTCCTGCAAATACACTGTTTCGTCGAAGGAGCATACATTTTTTGTATTGGGAAATTATGAACAAGCAGCAAGAAGCTTTATAAATGATGCGCATTTTTGCAGATGCTGGCGGGGTTGGGTATGATGGTCTGGAAGCTAGAGGCCGAGAACGCATTCCACTCTGAGCGGGATACAAGCGCGAGTCTGGCCCCGGCTATACTGTGTCTTGCAGGCCCAGGCACTTCGGGGAAGCATGTGGAGGGTTGCAATCATAACATTGCTTGGAATGATTGGAATGATACGATCTAGACCAGGATAGGCACCATAGATACACCTTTCCCTAGATGCTCGATCTAATCATGATATGTATTCTACAATCGAACGGACATCTTTAAACCTTCCAGTGGTAAATGGGTGGGTGACATTACACGGAGTCGGTATCACAACGTTGCTTTTCTCCTGCAAAGAAACCTCTCAGCCATGTCGCCTCCTCCTCCATTTCCTCCAGCATCCGTGGTAATCTGTCCTCATCTGCATCGACCTTGAGTGGATGATGCTGGACAGCTGAGCTGGGCACTTTGAGTTTTTGGAAGTCACGGGGCATTCCAGAAATTTGGTCGTGAGTACTTTCGTACAGTACTTTACAGCTTGTCGTAGTAGTAGTCGAGAGCTGGAATATCGGGCTAAATGACGGGTGTCAGTCATATTGCAGGGTATCATGCACAGACGCTCATTAATTACCTTGAGACCCTTGCGCACACGAATGCCCTTGACGAGCTCTTCGATCTTGGTGCCCTTCTCGAGAGGAGCTGATAAATCACATTGGCGTCAGTCTTCACACGTCGCGCATGCAAGTACTCACTTCCGTTCATAAGTTCCCAGTGGTCGAATACACTCTGGGGGAAGGCTTGACCGGCTGTTTGTGAGCGGAGATCGCTGTTGAAGCCGAAAGACTCCACGACAGGGAGGTAAGCCTTGACGGTGAACATGGGCGTTCCTGGCCTCTGCTCTTCGCTGAAGACCTGGCCACGACGTCTGTTCAACACGCTGTAGATACCACCAATGGCGTTCTCGGGACATTGGATCTCGACTGCGAGTAATATCAGTGCCCAGTAAGTTGCTAAAGAGAAATGGGGTCGTACCGAGGTACACCGGCTCCTGGAGACCAGGGGTAGCAAGCAAGCAAGCAGCGTAGCATACGCGACGGCAGGTAGGAATGAATTGTCCACTACCACGGGTAGCATCAGCGTGCAACTGCGATCATTGCGTAAGAAGATACAATGAAAGTAGATATGGCATATACTTACAGTAACATCAAGAATGTTGAAGCGGATACCACGCATGTTTTCTTCAGCGCAGACACCCTCCTTCGTTGCCCACTGGAAGGCAGTAACACAAAAGTCCTTGATTTCGTTGAGGTACTGTACACCCTTGGTGACGTCGACGAGCAAGTTAGGGCCAGTGGTATCAGGACCAAAGCACCAAATCTTCCTTGCATCGGTGACATCCCAACCGAAGTCATCGGCGAGGATACGAGCGCGGGCTTTGCAATCATCACGAGAGTTAACGGTACCAGCCTCGATAGCCTTGGTGAGCTCCTCATCGAGAGGCATGGCCTTAACATAGAGACGATTGTGCTTGTTCTGCGACTTGGACAGGGCCACAATCGAGGACTCAGCCTTCACAGTCTCACGGTAGCCGACGACAGGGTCAGAGATCTTGAGAGGAACACCAGCGTGGTCTTCTTGGAGATCCTGGAATAAGGTCAGACTAATGAAATTCGGCGAACAGACAGACAAATACCTTCAAGCAAATTTCCAAGTGCAGTTCACCGGCACCTGCGACAATGTGCTCACCGGTCTCAGCAATCCATGCCTGGACACAGGGGTCAGACTTCGACAGACGCTTGAGACCTTCAACGAGCTTGGGCAAATCTGCAGCGTTCTTGACCTCAACGGCGACCTGCATGACAGGGGACACGGAAAACTTCATGACCCTTATGTTGTGTGCGGTCTCGGAGGTGGTGAGAGTTCCACTCTTGAGCAAGAATCTGGTCAATACCGACGAGACCGATGATGTTACCGGCAGGGCAGTCTTCAATGGGCTCGATGTAACGACCCATCATGAGCACCGTACGCCGAACTGACTTAACGAAAAGGTCTTCCTTCTTTCCAGGTACGTATTTGGGGCCCTGGATACGGATCTTGGGGCCAGACCGAACAGTACCAGAGAACACACGACCGAAGGCGTAGAAACGTCCCTTATCTGAAGTGGGAACCATCTTCGAGACGTAGAACACGAGGGGGGCCTTGGGGTCACAGTCCCTGATACCAATGGCAGACTCGTCATCCATGGGACCTTCGTAGAGAGTCTCAACACGGTAGCGTTGAGCAGTGGCGGGGGAAGGAAGGTTGATGACTATCATCTCCAGGAGGGAGTCACCAGCGGGTAAGAACTTGCGCATGACAACCTTGAGAAGAGCCTTGCCTTCAAGATCTTGCTCGTCAGACGTCAGCTTGACATCGAGCTTCTTGCAGATGGGACCGATTTGGTCCTTCTTGAAGTTCATGACGGCATCGAAAATCTTGAAGATGGGCTCAAGGACGAACATATTGAAGGACCGTTCAAGGGGCTTGCTATCGGCATCGCTGCTCTTTGTACCCCACTTGCGAGTGGCAGGGTTGAAGTAATTATCACCCCAGAGCTTAGCCAAAAGTTTGTCTTTAGACACACCGAACTTTTGAGCGTAGCGACCAGCGAACTGGCGGAGGGTAAAAGCCCATCCATGGAGACCTGAACCGAAGGCAACGGTACCCTTGTCTGGGTAGACCTGGACGTCACCAAGGGCAGCGTCATGGTAGGTCGAAACGATGACGTTGACCGTCTCGATGGTACGCTGGAACGACTGGTACAAGTCTTCTTTTGAAACTTGAAGCTCGAGTAGAGCATGGTCGACCTTGTTGATGATAACGACAGGTTTGATACGCTCCATGAGAGCCTGACGAAGCACTGTCTCGGTCTGCACGCAGACACCTTCGATACAGTCGACGACGACGAGAGCACCGTCGGTGACACGGAGAGCAGCCGTGACTTCTGATGAGAAGTCGACGTGACCTGGTGAGTCGATCAAGTTGATCAAGAACTCGTTGCCTGCAGTAGGAATCCATCAGCGAGATTCAGCGAGATTAGAAATGAAGACTTGCCAACAGTCTTCTGCTTGATGTTATCGACATCTTCCTTTTTCATTTCGAAGTACATGGAAATGGCTGTCGACTTAATCGTGATACCACGCTCCTTTTCATCCTCTCGTGTGTCCGTAAACCACATGACACCAGCTTTTGAGACGAGGGAGTCGGTGAGGGTGGACTTGCCGTGATCGACTGCGTAAGTAAGATCAAGTATGCGATGATCAGCGGGATCTTGCTCACCGTGGGCAATGACGGACATGTTACGGATGTTTGTGGACTTGTCCATGAGCCCACGAATCTGGTCTATGAGAATCGTTGAGAAAGAGATCGGGCTTTCTTGCACGATCTGTGTGCTCACCTACTGTGAAGTTGCTGTGATCGTGGACGATGATCAGTGCATCGGAAATGCAGATCTAATCAAGAAATACGTACACCATTGTGTCTAGATTTTACAGGGATGCAAAGAAAGAAAAGGAAGAAACGGGATCCTTTTGAGCGAGCTTGATGGTGCGTGAAATGCAAACACCGGAACCGTGGCCTGGAGGCTCGTTGATTCGAAAGTACACGGCCAGCCAATGAGGTGCGTGCAATTGATTTTCTGCCGTTACTTTCGGCTCCGGTGCTGTGACTTGTGCAAGACGTGCCTCACAGCGCTGCTCAACCTCTGCGTGCCTCCGTTGAGTCCTTTTGTTCTGCAAGAGTCGACCACCATCAGCAAGACAGCACTGGCTGCACACGCACCACACGAGAGCTTTCGACATCGTGTCCCAAGGTCGCAACAAGGAGTTCCTCGTCCAGCTCAGAGGCAATGATCAAGAAAGCAATAGCTGCACATGTTGCCAGTGTGTCGTGTCCGCCATCATCGTGAGAAGAGATGAAGAACGCCCACGACACACTGCGAGCGCGCAGACTTACGGACTTAGCGTTTTTCGAATTCGAAAGTGGATTAACAGACACGAGGAGTTATCGCGAGGCGCTGCGCTACATCGGGACTATTTTATGATTACATGAGATTTTCGTAAAATACCGGGTGCCATTATTTGGTCTCAAAGTGCAGTGTTAGTACTTTTAAGTGACAGTCTAAATCAAGCAAAAATATGCATATGTGCTCTTGCATTCGGCTTAGTCCTCTTAGTCTACTACGAATTTTTGAGATTTTAAGGATCATTAAATAATGTGTACATTTCCTGATGTCTCCGACTTGCGTCTCGCGTGCATGCAAGCTAGCGACCAGGCATTGTTCGCACAGTTGAATTTGGGACGTGTCGTCAATAGTAAATGCATGCAACTGAAAGTGTTTAGTGTGAATTAATCAGGCAAGGACCAGTCTTTGAGACGCCAGATGAGATACAGGTGCATGAAGAGGATGGGCTGGCGGCTGGCCGAGAACAAGTTTTTTGTGATTCTCCGGTTCAGGATGTTTCAGAAACGCTTGTGCTCGACACAGAAAGTGGGCGTAGAATTTGTTGCGGGGTGTGTGGTCCATGTCTCTTGGTTTTTCCTTCATGTTTATAAAGTTCCCTTCAGGACGTAGTATATGGCAATTGTCCTTTGAATTGTCAGGATGTGGTGTGTTGCATATCGTCTCTCTCAGGATAGCTTGCCAGCTTGTCCGGAGGCTGCAATTGTGGTCGAGCCCCACAAAGTTGAAGGGAATCTTGGCTGCGCAATCCCCCTCAAGCGCTGATATCACGATCTCGACTAGTAGATGAACCTAATGGTGAACATTATAAGTCACTTTTACCCGAGGGATAGGTTTAAATTTGCTCCAACTCATTCGAAGCCAAGGTGTACTAATACGATTCCTATGGGACAACTTGTTCCGAACCCCCCCCCCCCCCCTCCCCTTTGGGCTGATTTCACAGATATCAGACCGGGATACACGGCCTTAAATGCACTGCCATGCATGGTTACTTGGGCGATTCGCTGATTTCCAAGTGAGTTTACTTCCCTAAGCTTCCTCAGTTGAAACCCCATTACTGGGGCAGTGTTTCATTCTGTGACTCGCCCCCTAACGACTTGAACTGACTCTGTTTTTCGTAGCAATTCGATATATCTAGACTGCGATAGCATTCTAGACGCAAAAGTAGAGATGTCATTAAAATAGCGTAGTAGCTTATGACACTCATTGTCTGAGTGTGGGTGGAGCGGGAGAGTTGACAGATTTCAATCCACGTAGGCAACGTGATGACGGGGAGGGCTTTCATGGAAATGAGCATTCTGATTATTGCCAGGAGAAAAAGACGGACATAGTCGGAGGAAAGCTCTACCATCAAGAGTGGTGCTGGTATCGTCGGCGTCCCGGGCCCCCTTGTTTCCAGTCTCTCGATACGATCATTGCGTTCTGTAAGGTTTGTTCCAGGATATTCTCTTTAAAATAAATCGATTCCTCAAATCGATGATTCGGATTTTGAAGGAGTTACTAAATGGGACTCTTCAAATCTGCGTGAAATACAACGGCAAAACAGTACGCGAAGTGACTGTTCATGAGACTACCCTTAACGTCGAAATATCCATGTCGTTCCTCAGGAAGACGTATATCGTGCTACAGAAAAGAGCCGAGAAGTGTCCAGCCAGAGTCAGACGATGTATAACATGTGTGGGTCTCAGGCTTCCCAGCACCGACCAAGCGATATATGCATGTCATCATCCAAGCGGCGAGAGATGTGCCGATAAATGGCAAGCTTGTGTATAATCTTGTGTGCACGTGGAGACGGAGGTCGTCGTCGGCATTATGAGCAATTAATGGGGGTAGAAGTTGGTAATGAAAACACGCTGAGGCGGAACCAGACACAGCACGCGGAGTGGCTTTTTGATTGCGGGGAAAAGAACTTGGCATAGACCGCGCAAGTACAAATCATTGACCTCTGGTTGATAGTCCCAATCAGCCAACTCCGAATATCTATGCACATATACAACTGTGCAAACCAAAAGAACAAATTCTCCTGCTCTCCGCAGAATACCTGACATATCGATCATTTCTCGTGCTACACATCACTGCCAGTTGACACATGCACGCGCTGCTGGAAAGCAATTGAGGTCATGGCAGTTGCTGCATCGGAGTCGACCACGAGCCTAGCGTGATATTCTCGAATGCTAAGGATCAGGCGTGGTCCCAGCACAAAAATCTGCACAAGCTGGAAAAACTGATGAACGCCAGCATAAATCTGACTTCCCGTGGAATATTGGTCCTATATAAATGATGAACCGTGCTCGCATGCGGAGGTCGGTGAAAGATTGTCATACCGTTGAGAGCGTTGAAAGTAAATAAACGAGCTGGAAACAAGAAACAGCAAGAAAGCTAGCATGTGCTTTCAGCTGAAGAGGAAAACCAAATTCCCATTATAAGCTCACCTCGCAAAGTAAAGCACATGAGCTTTCATTAACACCGTAAAACAGTTTTCAATGGTCCCTCCTCCCGATTGTCGTCGCAGTTCACGAAAGTGTTTTACAGCAATCCAGGCTGCGAGACACAGTGCAAGGACCTCCCATACAGTGGCGACTATCCAAGTCACGGAATCCAAAACCAGGGCATCTCCCTGGACGTCAATAGAGCACTGATAGGTGTCGGAGAGAATGAGGGCCTCTGGTATTCGTTGATGAGCCTGATGCACATCTTTCATCCATAATTAAGCTTACCCCCTGAAGTATGCTTCATGAATAATGCGGCGACTACAGCGTCGACGACGTTGGTAGCCAGGAATACGACAACGAGAAGTATCAGTACCTTTCTTGATCGCTGATACATGGCATGTAACCGGGTAATCGTGATGACTTCCAGGGTGTTTCAGTAAAGTCAATATCACTGGGGTATTGCAGCGGTGTAGCTCACCGCCCAATATTGCAAATACGACGACATTCGCCCAATTTAGTGCGAGGTACATAATAAGGCCTGGCACATTTAGTCAATTATCAGCCTCAGAAGATCACACAGTCGGAACAAACTTACAGCTGTGGCAGTCATTACATTGAACCGACGAACTGGTCAAGAAGCTCACTCACCCCTACATGGGAGCGCAGTTGATTGGACGGGAATGGCAGGCATCAGTGCATAACACTCACTGCATCTGTCACCGGGATTGTTGGAATGCTGCCTGTATGCGCAGGTCAGAAGAAACACACATGGTGAATGTCAGAAGACATACCCAGAATCTGGATACTGATTGGGAGAGATGGCTGATTAGCACAACACTAATTGTTGAGACCTCCAAACATACACAGCATATACTATTCCAAGATAGCGCGCCTAGGATATTCCGAAGTCAGAAAAAATGATGATCACGCTTGTAACACAAGCCACATACACCGAGATACAGCACGGTCATGAGAGACCAGTGTTGCCTCTGTCGCAAATTAATTGTATCTTCATGTTATTCATCCGACGTGGGACTCACCCAGACCAGTTCCACCTATACAACCATTCTTAGTGAGATGGCTGCTCCGGTAATGGTGTCAACCTACCTCTTGTCCAAATGTTAGTACTGGAAATATCATAAGGATATTAGCAGTTCTAGAATACTATCTTGCTCACCCCAATCGTACACCAACCCAACCGAGCCGGCAACTGCGAAACCACAGCCAATGTTAGATGGGAGATCACCGTCATCATCCGAAAGGTTCTCGAACCTGAAAAATAGCTGGAAATTAGATTTGCATTGATGCTCGGCCACCAACTGGGATCATTTGAGATTAAAGTCATATTATTCGAGGAATCGAGGATGGGTGTGAGCGAGCAGCGAACTTGGTGGATGTATGACGGTGGTGTTCGTGCTGGATATACCATACAGTGATGGCTGAAATTAGCATCATGGGGTAATATCCGTCCTTGCCGCATTGATCGATCAAAGTAAGCATTTTCGCACATATGGAGTCACCCAGAAACGGAAAGTCTTGAATCTTCAATCAAGAGGCCCTTGAAGTAGTGTTGGTCGTGAAACCGGCGGTAACTCGTGTTCGATGCCGTTCCCTAGATCTTTTTGTTACACGTGGGCCCATCAGTCAAGGACTCGTTCGCCGTCAGTGATAGTCCATTGATCTAACACAGGAAGGTTTGATGTGACCATCAAAAAGCCTGCCGTAATGATTCTCGATGAGCATCCACGCCGCGGCTCTCTCCGCCTCGCTGACCCGGGCAAGGGAGTGTAACATCTCCTCGGAGGTCACTCAACAAGGGCTCATTTTGTCCGCATGATGCCAGAAAAGCCAGACATGAAATATAGTGGAGGCCCAGACGAAGCAAAGAGATAACTCACCTGTCTCGCCTGGGTTGCCAACCCCCAAGCACATTTCTAAATGCATAATCTCCGTCATTGTCTTCAGCATATCTGTCGCCTCATGCCGCTGCGTACGCTCTCGCTCTTCGCCTCGGTCATCGAGCCATCATATCTCGTAAGAACGCCAACAAATGGTAATCGTAGAACCAGAAAACGCACCACACTCGATTGGTGTTAGAATTAACTCATTGATGGCATCAACTTTCACAGCCTCTGACATGCATCATCCCTTGATTGATATCTGGTGAATATACGACGCTGCATCACTGGATGAAACAGACATTAGAGAGCGCGTGAGAGAAAAGAAGATTCAGAATTTCAGATCATCAAGCTAAACGGTGTAGCTCAGTGTACAGCTTCATGCACATGGGCGGCCACCAACTGGGATCATTTTACTGCGACCATACTATTTCAGGATAGATGTGGGCGAGCGTGAACAGGCGTGAACTTGGTGGCTCTTGATGGACATATGACGAATCACGATGGCGTCCGTGCTAATAATAGTAGATCACCATTTTATGGCCGAGACGAGTTTTGATATCTGTTTCATGCCTTGATTGACCTCAGGTTCGTGAAACTGCATGACGCCAGAAAAGAAGCCAGACATGAAACATAGAGGTACAGACCAAGTAAATCAGCACCCCCGAGGCTCCTGACCATATGCAACTCCCTTGCACCTGCTTCCTGAGTCCGCAAAGCCCATCAGGATAATTTTATTGCGTTCGGTAAGCCGCATTCTAACATACAACCACAATTCAAGTTCCACAAGCAATCGACGTAGTATCGGAAGTGAAAAACATCTATTCTAGATAGAGACCTTACCTCTGGGCTCATAAGGCAACAAGCAAGCCAGGCTGCCAGCAAAAATAATCAGAGCTCCAGCGATATACACAGGCACCGCTGTCGAGAGGTTGGCATATAGCGCAATGATGGGGGCCTAAGATTCAGAACACGGTAAGAACAAGCAGTGCGAGAAGGTCAGCAAGCCCACCAGAACGCCAAACATCCTCGATGCTGTGGAAGTTAAACCATTCCCCGTTCCACGATCTTTCGCGGGGAAAATCTCGGGAGAAATAGCATACAAGACGCCATACATGATCTACTCACGATTAACCCGGTCTCCCATTCAGATAAAATGATTTACTTACGTTGCTGAAGAACACGTATCCGCAATTCCACGCCAGGAGATGGTTTGATGTCTGGGCAGTGGTAGTCGCGAACAAGAACGCGCCAGTGAGCCCTTTATTTCGCGGGAGGTCGTTGAGCAATGTAAACGCGTGATAGCATACTGTCACTCGCCTGAGGCAATGGCGAGAGTGCCCTTGCGCCCGATGTATGGGAGTTCCACTGCCCAGCCAGCGAGCAAGGCAGCGGGGACACCGACGACGCTCAAGATGACTTGCTGTACAGCGACCTCAGCGATTAAACATGAGATAACCTATTGTACGTACGTTGCGATAGGTAATGTACAGGGATCCATCCCCGAAGACAGCACCACGGCTGGAAAGTCTGCGAAGAGTGAGACGAAGCAGATACTATATATCTTGTCGGAAACGCACAAATATGGCAGGAAATTGTTATACAACGTGGAGGCAAGTCCGATAATACCTGCGTTTCGTTAGTCATTGCACGCGCAACGATGACTGCGTTCTTACCCCAGATAGCAATCAAGAGACTAGTCGACCAAGCCATCTTGGGAGTAGCAAAGAGAGCTTTGATATGTCCAGCGTCATACTTGGAACTCTTGCTCAAGAGCTTGTGTCTTTCCCTGGAGGATGAACGTCCGCCTGGCATCACTTTGTCCGGAGCCTCAAGCTCTTCTACAGTGATTGGAGATGCCTTTCCATTGAATCTGGCCAATTGATGGATGACCTCGACGGCATCAGCATCACGACCGATGCCAGAGAGGAAACGCGGACTCTCCAACAACGTGAAGGTGAAGAACCGAAGAGCCCAGAGGAAAAGGGTGATTCCACCTAGGATGAACAACAGATAACGCCATCCCATATTGTTGGATTTGGTGCAGTCTGAGGCACTGGCACAAGAATAATTAGCGATTAGGGGCCAAGCAACCTTAAGGTTTTATTAGCCACCACGCAGACAAGAAAACATGTGATACGCACGAGACTGGAAAGCAATTGTCCGAGAGACCACCAGATAGAAAGGATGGTGAGCAAGTATTGGTGGGAACCTGGAACAAAATCTGGCAGGATCGGATTGAGTTATCTGGTGCGTCTAGAGATAAACTGCTTATCACCAAGGAAAACGGCAGAGTCTACTGGCATGTTGCCTGTATCATTGTCATAAACGTGCTTTCCTACGAGAGATGGAAACGGCAGACCTCCCACGCCAACGCCAACCACAGCAATCAAGGAGGCCAGTGCGACAAAACTAGGAGCGCCGCCTGCTGCTAGTCCGAATATGCCAGCGATAAGTAAGGTGACGTTGAAAGACCACCTAAGTATCGCGTGGAGTATGAACAGTTTCCAGATGTATTCGTACATACCTCCTTCCCCAGATGTCACATCCAAGACCCCAAAAGATAGCACCGACAAGAAGACCGACGTTCGAGGCCAACGACAGGAAAGGCCCATTGAAGTGAAATTCGTTGACGACAGGCGTAAGGATGAGACCGCTCAAAAGCTTGAGCCAACCATTCAGTCGTCTTGAAAGCATCATAGAATGATAATAAACCTACGGGCCAAACCGAATCGCTTTTGCAAGTAACACACATTACATCAGAAATTATAGTACAGGCAGTGTTCACAACGATATAACTCACGCAAACCAGCCAAAGCCAGCGACCACGAAGAGATACCACTATGTATAGTTGTCTTGATTAAGATCATGAAGTTCATTAGAGATTGCTACTGACCTGATATCTACCCATGCCGATATCTTGTATCGCACGATTCAAGATGCGAGCTTTCGCCTGATATACTGGATCATTGTAGCCATCTTCGTAAAGATCTATCGCAGGACCTGTAATTGGGCTGATGTCTAAAAGTGCGTCGGGCAATGGGGAAGAGGCAGAATCTGCAGATTTCGAGCGCCGTCCAGCACTTATGATGTTTACAGTCATGGTGGGTGAAACCAGGGAATGAGGGGTATGATTAGTGGCTGTAACACGATGGTGGGAATAGATCATATCTTGGTTTAATACTTAAGCTTAAAGTCTCTGACCTCCGAATATAAGTTGCGGGTAAGGGATCCGAATCATGACATGTGTCATGCATGTGTCCGACGTCGACGGCGTTAACCGCGGAATGCCGTAATGGTAAGTCTAGTGACCTCTCGCAATTGGGCCCTCGGGGATATATAGATCTCCCGCACAAATATCTGATCTAAATTTACATAAACCGTGGTCGTTCCAATACATGTGTTAGCAAAATCAAACAACTGACCCGCTGAGCTTCAAGTTGGGTAGTCAAAACTACACGTGAGATCAAGGCGCGAGATGTTATCGCCTTCTCATCTTCGGCAGACGGTATCAGACAGAGCGCAGGCGATAGTGCAGAGACAGCAATCCCACACAATATCAGGTAGCGAAAATGTCATTTCCCTGCAGCTCGAAGTTGAAGCTGAAGCTTGGAGAATGAAAGTTCGAGCGAAGCGCCGCCGAGCTCGTATGCAAATCGAAACTACATACTTACAGTAAGTTGATGTCAGAGTGCTAAAGCGTAACCGAAAATTAGCAAGAGTAGTGATAACAAATGCTAGCCGCCCTTCTTTCCGTCAGCTTCTCCGGCTAGTCGACGCTCTCTTCTCCGCTTAACATCCCAATTATAAACTCTAGCAGTGTTGACTTCCATCACCGTCAGCTGCTCTCGCAGAAACTCCAAGTCTTCGATTGTAGCTTTTAGGCTGGCCTCTGCAAGGTCCAGTTTGGATCGCAGGAGCGATGCAGCTTCTGGCAGCTTGTAGGACAACATAACGTTCGCCTTATCCAAAAGATCAGATGTCCTCGGGAAACTTAACGAAGGACAAATAAACTCACCCCTAGCCATAGGTAAACAGTGTCAGTGTCCTCAAGCTCTGCTTCCGCGAAAAGCGTGTCATTTAGTTCGAATGTTGTGGTGAGCGGCTTTTTGGGATCGTCGACGGATTCTTCGTCGCTGAGATCATCCTCCAGATCGTCTTTCTTCTTCTTGCCTTCCTAAATGACCATCAGATAATGTTAATTGTACAGCAACATGGTCGCAGTAATGGACTCACTCTTCTTTCTTGCAGAAACTCCACCATTTGTAACGTCTTTCTGATGTCAGGGATCTTGTCCTCCAGACCTTTTCGTCGTTGCGTTAGGTTGGCATCCATATATCGGTACTTCCTGGACTTCCTTCGGTTCAAGATCATCACAGAGTATATCTCAGCTCAAACATACGCGATAGCATCCTGGAAATTCTTTATGGGAGTCTCAACTGCACCATCTGGCCCGCCCAGATATTCTTCGACATTTGCCTACATTATTGAGGATGAGCAGAAGAGCAGAGATCTAGTATTGTTGATACACACGATGAATGGAGCTTTTGGAATCCCCCGTGGATTTTTCTCCTCTTGAAATATAGACTTGGAAGACATGGTAGTGGAGCTTTGGGCAGTCTTGATTCTTGAAAGCTCAAAGCTCGAACCCCGCTTCCAGTTCGTGCAATGACGATCAAGAGGACGGCTACGTCCGGTCGGAGTTGGAATAGTTTATGTATAGCATCGAGATTTTTTCTCTTCTCCTACGATTTTCGGCGTTTCGCAACGATGTCGCGGTTGATTGTTAAAAATCTACCAGCATACCTGACGCCAGATCGCCTCAGGAAGCACTTCGAACAAAAAGGCGCACCCCCTGGGACTATCACAGATGTGAAAGTTTCGCTCAAGCCAGACGGCACTTCGCGTCGATTTGGTTTCATTGGCTTCAAGACAGATCAAGAAGCAACCGCTGCAAGGGACTGGTTCGACCGCACGTTTGTTGACTCGACGCGTATCAATGTTATGGTTGTCGAAGTAATTTTTTTCTTTCTTCGACTGTCAGCAATTAGACTTATTAATCCTACCCGCAGGGCGCGAAAGATGCTCCAGCTTCCCGGCCAAATAAGAAGAGACGCTTGGAAGATACCGCTGCAGAACCAGGACCTTCGTCCCGACCACATATTCACAAGGCCGACAAGTATGGTAAGACAAGCGCACCAGCGCCTCTGACATCAGCCCCTCAACTGGATCAGTTCATGGATGTCATGCAACCCCGCACGAAAAAGGGTCCATCATGGGCGAACGAAGCCAAGGAATCTCATCCGGCTTTATCTACCGACCCTCCCGAAACAAGTACGACATCTGAAAGACCGGAGGATAATGAGGCTGTCTCGGACCTCGAATGGATGCGACGTCGTATGAAGGTGTCCGACTCACCACCCGATAAGGTATTTGAGCAATCGGGTGACGAGCACGAGGATGAACACAGTGCTGCTCCTGAAGAACACCAGGACTTAGCAACAAAGACGATTATGCAGACGTCTCGATTATTCCTTCGAAATCTTGCCTTCTCATGTACGGAAGCCGAGATCATGGAGCTATTTCAGCCGTTCGGTGAAGTTGCGCAGGTGAGCATCTTACCGCCTTGTTTTATATTCTTCGTATATTCCGCTCTTTCTTGATGACAAAATAAATAGGGACATCAGATCCTTCTGGATATGCTGATCCTTCGGGTACCGATAGTAGAAAATATGTTCTGACTTTGCATTCCTCTTACTCGCCATCTGTGTTGTCGATACCTTTGCTGACCTTTTTTCGTTAGGTGAGAACCGGTTTCATATATATTCAAGCGATGAAAAACTGTATAGGGACATCAGATCCTCGTGGACATGATGATTCCTGTGGAAATATAGTAGAAAAACCTTTTTCTGACTTTCGTCATCCGAGTTTGCGCATTCTTACTCATCATACGCCTCTCCCGCCAGGTTCATATACCCATAGACTCATCGTCCAAGCAGTCGAAGGGTTTAGCGTATGTGACATTTAAGCAACCGATGTCTGCCCTATCAGCGTATGAGGCGCTGGACAAGAAATCGTTCCAAGGTCGTCTTCTCCACATCATTCCTGCTGTTGATCGTAAAGGCAAGTTCGAAGTGGTAGAGGCCGAAGGTAAAAAGCAATCATTAAAAGAAGAGAGGGGTTCTCGGCGTAAGGCTACAGCTGGGCGGGAGTTCAATTGGAGTATGTTGTACATGAATGTTCGTCAAGCCTTTGTCATGTTACATGCAGCCTATCGAGATCTCATGCAATGCATGTGCAGAGTGATGCAGTGGCATCGTCTATCGCCGATCGAATGGGGATTGCGAAGGCAGATATTCTCAACCCTGAATCAGATAATGCAGCAGTGAAGCTTGCGCTTGCGGAGACGCACGTTATCCAAGAGACGAAGTCGTACCTCGAGTCTCAGGGTGTCATTTTATCAACCTTTTCCTCTCGGGCGCGATCCGATACTACGATACTCGTGAAAAACATCCCCTATGGCACCACCGCCGAGCAGATACGTGAGATGTTCGAGATACACGGGGAACTCAGCCGCGTCATCGTACCACCCGCAGGTACCATGGCGGTGGTGGAGTTGGCACATGCGGATGAAGCTGCCAAGGCTTTTCGAGCCGTGGCTTACCGACGTCTCGGAAGTAGTGTCGTCTACTTGGAGAAGGGCCCGATGGGTATGTTCCGAGAGACTTCAGATGAAGTAGATGCAGCAGGAAACACCGACCCCACGCTAACAACTGCATTCAAGCCGATTACTATCGCCGAGCAGGAAACTGGCGGCGGTGCTGGCGAGGACGAACCTGCTTTGTCTGCTGGGACGACATTATTCGTCAAGAATCTGGCTTTCAGTACCACCGCAGAGCGTCTGATGCAAGTCTTCCGGAATCTTCCTGGATTCTCGTTCGCGCGAGTACAGACCAAGCCTGACCCCAAACGACCCACCGTCCCTGGTACTGAAGCTCCGCGGCTGAGTATGGGGTATGGCTTCGTAGGGTTCAAGACGACCGAGGATGCGAGGAAGGCTATGAAGAGTATGCAGGGCTTTATACTTGATGGACATGCACTGCACGTCAAGTTCGCTGGGCGTGGAACGGAAGACGAACCTAAGGACAAGACAGTTGCCAAGAGCACGTCGACGAAGATGATAGTGAAGAATGTGCCATTCGAAGCTACGAAGAAGGATATCAGAGAACTCTTTAGGTCAGTACATTTTATTCTCTATGCGCTGATATTTCATTAAACCATATACGATATAGCGCCCATGGTCATCTCAAGTCCGTACGCCTTCCGAAGAAATTCGACTCGCGTTCGCGTGGTTTCGCATTCTTGGAGTTCCTCACCCGGCACGAGGCAGAGAACGCATACGCTGCACTACGACACACACATTTGCTCGGGAGACATCTTGTACTTGAGTGGGCGGAAGAGGCAGAACAGGACATAGAGGTGCTACGGAAGAAGGCGGACGTGGGGTACGGTGACGGTGGTGAACTACCTGGTCGTAAACGGAAACTTGAAATTGCGGGAGATGATGCTGGTGGTGACGAGGAATGATATCGATGCGCTAGCTGTAGATAGAACAAATTATTTTACTATCCTGACTACATTTCCAGTGCTGCGCCTATGCACCCTAACCAGGCTCGTCGTGACCAGTCTGGCAATATACAATGATAACTACGACATGTCGAGTGACAACGTCAATTAACGTGAAGTGACTGAAGTCAGACTGGTTTCGAGTCCACCCCCTAACATTTACTACACGTTAGACGCGACGCGACGCATCATTTTTCCACGCCACTGACGTGTCCGACAATAAATATGGGCGCCATAACCTCAAGCTCTGACCACTCTTCAACGATGCACAATTTCAACGAGGACATGCAGACATCACCTCCCCCAGCGAAACGACAACGCACAAGCCACCGCAGACCATCGACATCATCATTTGAACAGTCACAGTTCTGGTTTGCTGACGGGGACATCGTGATTGGTGTTGAAGAGCAATCATGGAAGATTCACCGGAGCAAGCTTATGTGTTCTGTAGTTTTTGCGGACATGCTCGAGCTTCCGCAGCCGGCCGACATCGAGAGGATGCACGGGTGTCCGCTGGTCAACTTGTCGCAAGATTCCGCGAAAGACTGGCTAGTCGTCCTAACATGGATGTACCAACGCGAGTAAGCTGTCATCTCATCCATCAAACTATGTATGGTATATGACTATGTCTCTAGGAAGTTCAACAACCAAACTGTCGTATTCGATACCATAGCTGGAGCCCTACGACTATCCAACAAATATGACATCCCAGACCTCCGCCAATGGAGCACACGCCAGCTCCTTCTGCACTGGCCCCAAGACCTCACCCAAATGACATATGCCGCATTCCCTCATGCCGCTGGTGAGCTTCCAGTTTTCTCTCGTAGATCGGTCTAAATGACCCTTAGAGGCCATATGCCTCGCACGAGAATGTGATGTTCCCGAGATTCTTCCTGCCGCGTTCTACGCACTTTCGATCCTGCGTTGGACTTATCGAGCCGACGGTGGCCAAAGCCACTTTCAATTGTCCCCAGCAGACCTTCGGTGCTTCATAGTTGGACGAGAACAGCTTCAGGACCATCTGCACGCGATCTTGTTTGATGCAGACGAGCGGACAGGCGGACACAGCATAGTTCTTTGCAATGGTTGCGAGAGTGTATCTCGAACGTGGCTCAGCTCATCGTTGAAGCCAGACCCTTCATCTCCGTATGGAGTGTGGCTTCTTCGTAACTTGCAAGCTTTTGCTGTGAACGGCTGTCCGGGCTTGAGTTTATGCCACGCCGATTGTGATATGAACTTTCGTCTGCGAATCATCGAGTTTGTCCGCCACCTTCACCAAGCAATTCCAAGATATTTTATGCTACGATCCTGATTGCGTCGTATAAGACAGGCTCGAGGGCGGGCCGTTTCATGCTCTGGGTTCGTTGCATGTCTTTTCAGCACCATGGCTGTTGTTATTGTATAAATATTTCTTGATTGTTTATGAGCGCATAATAATTGCATCTGTGCCAATATCGATTCAGATGTAAAATAGTACTTATATGTACATCATACAGAAAAGACAACGTTGATCATGAAACTCTTGTCATTGCATGTAAAGTAGAGAGAAGAAAATTTCAAAGCGTGCTAAGTACAACTCAGTAACTCCTGCTATGACAGCAGGGCAGGAAAGGCGAGTTTAGCCAGTCGCGTAAAAATATGAAACTCTCTTGCTGCCCAGATAAACCACAGTATAAACATGGTAACAACCACGCACCCGCTGACAACCGTTGCCAGCATGACCGTCGTGGTAGACTTGAACACATTGTACAGCAGGGCGATTGCGAAGTAGATCATCCTAGTAAGGGGCAAGTTGATCGCCATTAGCCCTAATCGGAGAGCATCAATCCACCCACCCCCACATGCCCATTGCATAAGGGAGACTGTTGACCGTCGCAAGGGCTTTGTCCCCGAAAACTGTGCCCGTCATATTAAACAGGAAGTCTCCCTGATGCAGACTAGTTAGCCTAGCGGAGATGCACGCCAAGGCGACGGCTTACTGCTTTGTCCGCTGATTCACAACCATTTTTTTGATTTTGACGAACCAACAGGACTGAGACGACCAAGGAGCCAGTGATGGAGATAATCGAGAGATAGGTAGCAATGACCCCGATCGACTGCGACTGGGTGATATTCACGTTCGGCACTGCAAGGAAACTCACATCTACGGCTAACATGACAGTAGACTGGTGGGAATACAACCAAGATCAAGTTCATACAAAGTACAATACTGAGTTGATGATACGCACGTAAATTGTGATTCCGATCCACTCCGCCATGAGCTTCGTGTTGTAGTCTTTCCACCGCGGCGAGTTGATGCACTTATCCACCCACACTCTTCGAAGATCGTCTAAATGTGCTCGCGGTGCCCAAAAAAGCATGGCGTCAAGGGCCAAAGAAAGACTGCTGGTCAGCGTGTCGAAGCTAGTAACCTCTTTGTACACGGACTTGTCGGCATCGAGACGAGCGCAAGGTAGACCACAGAAGTTGTAATACTTGGATCTGCCTTGAAAATGAATGAGTTGCGCACTGAGGCGTCGAAACAAGAACATACAGAAGTAATGCATGAACCTTGCTATGGTTGAAACAGTGAATCTCCGGGGTATATTACACCGAGTATATAGCTTTACGTACCAATGACACAGGTGGAATGAGGCAAATCACTGTCTTTAACAATCTCTGGAAATGCATAACACTTTTAGAATTTGCAAGATAAACCGTTCGAAGAAGATTGTCGCACCTTGAAGATGGTTGACCAGCTCTAGGATTCGGGAAAGTTCATCGGCACCAAAAGGCGATAAGGAAGTATCCGAAGTGATGATCTCTTGAATCTCGCTCTCAAAAAGGATTGAGAGTCAATTACAGGAGGTCAATTACCTGCACTCGCATGCACGACAACCTCTCTCAGTTCATTCAGTAGCTTGATTCGATCCAGCTTGTGGTTCGGGTAGCGTTCGCAGTGCATCCTACTCGTTTCAGTTGATGATGGTCATGCTGGATCTGCAAAAATACGTTGATATTCGAATTGAAATTGGTCGGGCTAGAAATAAGTGGAACTCACCATGACAAGCGACGAACCAGTACTGAGACTCCAGGGCATATCCTGTTAGCTGGTTCATACCATGAGTGCCATAGGTTCGCATAACGCACGAATATGACTCGGATCACAGACGCCTCTGAGCTCATCAAAAATGTCGTCTGTCGCATGTTCGTGATCGTCTAACCAGAAGAGTGTTCGAGCTGCATGGTCGACGAAGTAGTAATGACAAGAATCTGTCTCAGCTTGTACGAAGAGCTCGATGTCATCAGCTTCGAGGTTCGCTGATTTCGTGCGTGCCAGGTCGTATAACGCATCCACGCATCTGTCCATCAAGCCGAATGAATTTTTATCCATGTTTGCTTCAGTGAACGTCCTCTGTAGATGGTATGTTCGGTGGTCCATGAAAAATACGTATCGCTTACCTTGCGGTAATTGTACAAATACAACGCGCCTTCTGGGTGTATACACGACTTCCAGTCACCGGTCAACCACGGACATGATCTGCACTATTCGTCATCTGCATTCACATGTTGCATGGCTGGTGTACTTACTTGTTGGGGAAGGACCTCGTGAGTGCTGGAATTCCGCTGGATGTGAGAGATGCATCTCTGGAGGACGACTTTTCAAGGCCATTCAAAGTGTGATAGAAAGTTGCATCCACCTACACAAGAGGGCGATTCTCATATCGTGATTCATGACTCACACCAAATGGCACAAAACGAGGAGTGATGGCGGAACTATTGGAAGGGATTGCATTGCCTACTGGTGTGGGCGAAGACGTCCGAGGCGGACTAGCATGCTGGGGAATGCACGGAGTAGGCATGGTACCCGGAGGTGTTGAAGACAACACTCCATGTTGAGCGCCGCTTGCTGCACTCGGTGAAGTTGTTTGCTGGTTGTAAAGTGGTAATGGCAAGGTGCACTGGAGACATGGTGCACTGGGAGCGCCGGTCACGACAGTACAGCATGAGTCCGCAGTGCAGGACCTGGAGTCAGAATTGTGCGAAATTGAAACGTGAACTTTAGCCACAAAGCGTCGAAAGCACGACACGAGAATGCCCAGTCGCTGAGCAGACGAAGTTGCGAGTGCCGTCAATACTTGGCGCAGAAGTTTCAAGAGCCTTTGAATCAACGTTGCGCTCGACATATATACGTTGATGGTCGTTGTCGTTCCTGACAGAAGGCTTGTAGTACTATTACTCCCCGACTCCCACGTTAGTTGGGAGGAGGGCTTTGTGGTGGATGATCGAACGCCGTTCTACCAAAAAATCTGCAAAAGCTGTGCTGCTCGGCGATCTCCCTGTTCACTTGTCGGCAATCTCCCGCTGGTTTTGTTTGGGTTTCTCTTTGTTTGGTATTAATCAGCGCGACTCGGTCTCCTCGTGCATTCAGTGGATGCTTGCTCCCCCGCGAAACGCAAATTCAGGGAGGATCGTTGATTCGGCGCTTGAAGCTTCGCATGATATTCTCCGTACTTAGTACTATGAGCTGAATCATTGTCTGTGTCATTTCAGACACTCCTATCGCCTGTAATTAATGTCTTGCAAGTGCCTTCAGACATGTGCACCCTGCGAGCCACAGTCTGTCAGACTGTGCGATGTCCTTGGCAGTGAGAGTCAGTAAACATGAAAAAAATGAGGTTGTATGCAGACATTGGGTGTGTTTCAGATATCGACCCATTTCAGCTGACCAAAAAAATCAAATGTGATTATGTTCTATGCCATCACCCAGGTTGTTTTTAAGGTGATGGCAGCACCATTACGATATAGTATCCACCATGACCCACCTAAGATGTATTGTACTGATAGGTAGCTCTGTCACACGAAAATGTGTTGTGTTGGGCTAATAGTTTTGCAGGCAAGTTGCAGGGATGAGGACCCTGAGGTAGTGATGGACGGGTCCGGTTTGGTCCAGTTCTCTGGCAAATTCTGGGAACCGAGAACCTGAACCATAGGTTCGGTTCTCCCCACAAACAGAACCATGGACCGGACCATCGGTTCAGTCCAATATGGTCCAGTTCCAGTTCATCAAGGGTCCGAACCCTGAACCGGACCATCCAAATAGCCCAAAAAAATTCATTTTGGCTGAGATGTAGGGTAGTGCAAGATAGTAGCTATACAACAAAGAGAAAATATAACTACTCGCTATCTTCATCTGCATCATCATGGAGGGCAGCAATCAGTGCATCCAAGTGCTGCTCAGGCATCACTGGCAGTGGAGATGTGACCATTGCAGTATGCACTCTTCAACAACTGCAAGCTCTCAAACATGTCTATTTTGAGACGGTTCCGTCGCTTGGTTCCTGTCAATCCGCCACTCGAAAAGGCACGTTCTGAGGGTGTAGAAGAGCCTTGTATGGGCAAGTAGTCCCTGGCCATGCATGAAAGAGTCGGGTACTGCGACTGGTGGTGCTGTACAAATCTTGGTTAGTCAACTCGTATGCTTGTGATAGCATAGAAACTCACCCCCCACCAACCTCCAACATTATCAGTCTGTCGAGAGGACTTCCAAGATAAGCCGTAAGTTCAGCACAAGGGTTCAGCTGGGTGCGATCTGATGCGAGACCTGCTTGCACAGCTGCAAGCACCCATGAACGGCCATACTGACCATGCAAGTCAGATGTCCCTTGTTCGTTGTTGGCCTCTACAGCAACAGAGATAGGGGCCACATAGTACTCATTCAAACTATGGATACACTAATCAGCCTGTGATGACCACGCAAGGAAAAAAATTACCACTTGTTTGAGCCTATTGAGGCTAACATCGAATGACTCCTTGTCCCACTGATGTTCGGCATATGCAATCTTGACATTGGGGTCGAGTGCTTCAAAGCCGGTAACTCATCAGTATCATCATAAGTGAAGAAGCATGAACATACCAAGGCAAATAAAATATACATCGGTATCCTTCGTTGTGTGATACCACTTCACAACATTTTCCAAAGCCTTTTGAATGGCGTCACTGACTTTGGAAAATTGTGGGAGCTTGGCCATGTTTTCCCATGACTTCTGTAAAAATTTGAGGACAGGAATTGTCTGCCAAACGGAAGGGTCACATGAGCTAGAAAATGTTTGCATAGCACTTGCTGGTTCCTACCATTGTTGTCAGTGTATGAAGAATATAAAAAATGTAGCTAGTTGCAATGATGAACCTGTAGAACCTCATGCATTAACCTTAGCTTTTCCCAGTCCCTTCTGTTGAGTCGAAAATCTGCATAGGACTTCCCTTTGAGGTTCGGAACATCTTCGCTGTCGGTCAAAGGTCGAGGTGCTCGAGTAGAATGACGAGCACCAGCTGTGATAGCTGCAGGGGGAGCAGCACCAACAAAGAATGGGTGTAGTGGAGATTTGATTGTAGATGAGGAGGGGATAGGCTGCTCATCATCTGCATTGTTGTACCATACAATTTTGGACGCATCTTTCAGCCTGCCGTTTGGGCCAACAGCGCTGTCAGACATCATGAGATGTGTTCAGTCAATGAGAAGTCAGTTTGCCAGCTAATATACCTTGTATCGAAATGGAGGCGATGGGTTCAAGATATCATTCAATGATAGGTCAGGAAATATCTGTATAATTGCAACAAATTACATGGGTCACCAATTGAGAATTGAACATAACTTGATGGAGTGATTCTGTCGTCAAGGATGTGTGCTACCGATTGATAGTAAAGCCTGATGAGCAAAATAAGTTGAACTTGTTACTATGGTCGACAGAGTGTCAAGCAATTTGAATCACATGAACCGATGGAGTGATTCTGTCATCAAGGATGCGTGCTGCCGATCGATAGTAAAGCCTGACGAGCAAAATAAGTTGAGCTTGTTACCATGGTCGACAGAGTGTCAAGCAATTTGAATCACATGAACCAGCACATTGAACTTAGATGCGGCCAGATATGTCTTTATTTCATTTCAAAGGTACAACTAATGCTGATATTAGACTACAACATACTGCTTTCAGATCTTCTCTGCCGGTCTGATATATCTCCATGGTTCGAACCTGTTCGAACAGGTTCAGCAATTCCTATAGGTCATCGAACCAGGAACTGGACCGACGGTTCGGTTCCTCTCATTGCCCAAACCTTGGACTGAACTTTGGTCAAGTTCATAATGGTTCAAGTTTGAACCACAGTTCTGAACTGGACTTGGCCACCACTACCCTGATGAGGCAGATGGGCCTATATAAAGAAAATGACTACTTGACATTAACACAGAGATCAGTAGTGTCACATGTCTAGCATGCTGCTTCAGCAACTGAATATTCACATATAATTTGAGTGGGGTCAGAGTCAGGGACTTGGTGTGTAAGCACCATTATGATCAATAACTTAGGGCCAGGTGAAAATAATGTGGTCGTGATGTGCCTGCTGCAGCACTACCAGTTCAATTGTCTATCAATTACCTTCAAATATCATGTTATGTTGTTTCAAACACTATTAATAAGCAGTATGGCCAGCTGACATGGCAACACCCACTATCAATACTCTTTGCTAGTGTTGCCGCAGTTCCAGCTTATGTCCGGCTTTAGCTGTGGGCGGAGCTGTAGTTAGCTGAGCTGTGTACCTAGTTATAGCTTACGTAATTTATGGCTCGGACCAGTCAATGGAACTGTTTTACAGGCTTCAAGCCAGCTCAAGCCAGGCTTAAAATTGGAATATATATATATGCACTTAATTATAAATACATGGTATTGATATAATAATAATACTTAGGGTCAAATGCCCAAAAAGGAAACACTCTACCATTTGATCCTCGATCCTACAGTGTGCGCAATACATACTCTAAAATCACATCCAATATTGATGATCGTGAATCGGGATGGGTCCCCAAGCTGATGTAAGTGAATCTTCCAATACAATGTTCGGAAAGCTAAGTCAAATTAGCAATATTGTAGTCTTGATCAAACTCGCAAGATGAGAGAGGAACAAGCAGAGATAAGGAGAAAGAGGGCTCTACAAAGCCATAGATCTGTGGAGATGGGGGCGGGAGTGAGCGCCGCAGAGGCAGAGGCTGCAGTAGATGAACGGCCAATGAGGAAGTGGTTGGGTGTGGTGTTGAGGAAGCTCGGTTGGAGGCGGGAGGAATAGCGCGGGTGCCAGTGGGGTCTCTTAGAACGGTCTGTGATAATGCCTTCATCTTGTTGAATTTGGCTTCCCTGCCTGCCTCCAACCTGTGTGAATCGTGAAAGGTGAATCCTTCATTGCTGCTGAACACCATTTCATTTTCAATATCATGCTCTCCACGCTTAGACCACATCAGGGCACGTTGCCACCTTGATAAGAGTACAACTTACTTCTCTTGATTCCTTCAACTTGTTGGGGTCAATCTAAACTTGATGATGAGTCATAACTCCTGCATTCTACTGGTATCATGACGCGCACCTTTTCCCCAGCACTATTTCTGATTTCTGGGTTCTCCCACGTGTTGCAAACCCTCTTGAGGATTGTTTTCCCTGCATTTGCTCTTCCTACGATGAGGATTCGGAAGCGTCCACATTTATCTTTTATCCTTGAGGGATCCATGGAGAGATGAATGAGGAAGCATTCGGGTACAACTTACTTCTCTCGATTCCTTCAACTTGTCGGGGTCGATCTAAACTTGATGATGAGTCATAACTCCTACATTCTACTGGTATCATGATGTGCACCTTTTCCCCAGCACTATTTCTGATTTCTGGGTTCTCCCACGTGTTGCAAACCCTCTTGAGGATGGTAGTTTTCCCTGCATTTGCTCTTCCTATGATGAGAATTTACTAACAATTGTGCACTTTCCTTGCACACACGACCTGCTTCGAGAGTGCGGCTCCTGCTGCCAGCACTTGTGACACTGGGTGAACGACCAATGGAAGAACCAACAGTCAGCAAATTTCCGCCAGTTCCACGATTAGCTTGCACGAGTTTCACTGGTAGTGAAGAACAGTAAGCAAAGAAGATGGCGAGTAAGAGTCTAGCATACAGGTCGATATGATGCGCTTGGTGATGTTGAGATCCTCAATCTGATGAGGAAGAGTTGAAGAAGGTCTGTCCCTATTTTCTGGTCCATGGATCGCTCATTGCTCAATTACACGTGTCAGGCTGAGGGTGTCCCGCTTCCGGAGGAAGATGATGACCTGTAATCTCGTGAATCATCATATACTTACGCTTGATACGACCATCCTCCATGTGTCTGTTCGCTTCTTGCTATAGTCCGGAACTTCTCTGAGCATCAGCACAGTCAGACAGATACCATGGTAGGCGACTGTTGCACCACTGCCTCCTGACGCTTGTTTTTCAAACATGGTTAGAAACCTAGGGGAGAAAAGAATCAATGATTGAACTCGATATAATGACACATATAGCAAAAGGGAGAACTAGGTAGTGGTGTATTGATGTGATGGTAATGAGATTATGAAGGAGGTAGAAAAATGTTAGCCATAGAGAGCAGGAATATCAGGAATGTTGTCACATTCATCTTGCGCCATGGCTTTCAGAATAGCATCTTGCATGGAATCTTGACTGCTGGTACTTCTAGCACATGACGAAGATTCATCCTGGCATATGTCATCCGAGTCCAGCGTGCACTGTATTTGAGTATAATACACCATTTCCTGCTCCGATGCTGCCCATCCTTTCGTAAAGTCGAGTCACTCTTTCTTCATCAAACACTTGAGCATCTGGAGCATCTTCATTATAATAGGGCTGAGGCAATTACACTTTTTTGTACATGTCTCGCTGCTCGACGAGAAAATGTATTCGCAGGGAACAGCGGAGGCCTGTATCAGCAGATAATCCATCTGTTAAGGCCGTGCTCAAGGGAGGACTAGATCCGAGGGGCTTTGGCTTCAGCTCGTGCACTGCGCCCCTTACCTGAGTACATGCCCCTAATTTCAGGGGGTCCGGTAGTACTAAGTCCGGTCGTATGTAACCCGGTAGTACCGTAGATATCAATCAAAGAGTTAGACTGCTCAAGGCTGGAGCCGGTAGCAGAAAAGAACAGAGGTAGACTACCCGGAGATAGAGCCAGTAACAGAAGTAGACTTAGGGGTCTACCCTAGTCTAGTGTCGGAGAATGACGAGAGTCGGAGAAAACTCAAGTCCAGAGAGACAGGAACGAGCAGGACTATGTATAATATTCGAACTGAGGTATCTACAACAAGTACAGGAGTTTATATACTGTAGGTAAACTAACTGATCAGTAATCCGGAGTACAGAGGCAGTGAGGAAAGCATATGGTGAGTATATTAGTAAGTCCGAGCGGATCAAGTAAAGTAAGACAGATCATAGGGAAATGAACTCGGAGATGAAACAGGTACCAGATATCAATAAGCAGGCGTATATCTACAGAAGCCGGAGGGCCGGAAGTAAGGGGGATTCTAAATCGGGGTTAGGTCTGGTGGAGCGGACCTGTCCGGAGATCAGGTCTGGTGGTTTGGAAGAAGTGCGCTGATGGGAAGAGTTTGTGGATGTCGGAGATATGGGATATGACACCATCGCAAGGCTGTAGATAGTGGGAAAGAGGGTTTTTGAGCTCTGGTTAACATGCAATCAATAACAAATAGAAGTAGGTGACTGAATAAAAAAAACGCACATTCCAAAATGCGAGCAAGTTGATTCCTTGAGGGCTGACATGGGATGTGCTGTATGCATTGAATTCCTCATCGACTGTTTGAACACCAAGATGGTGACATGGCAGCAAGTCAATGTTGGGAATACCATAAATCTGTGCGCCTAAGGTCATAGTGCGTTGTTGTTGAGCAGGCGATTCTGCTGGTGGATTTTGAGTAGAGCTAGCTCTCTTCTCCGCAGCTGTAGGATACGTTAGCTGGAAGATGTGCTGTTTGAGTCAAGGTAGACATACCAATTGCTTGATAGAGTCTCTGGCAGTATAAGCGCGTTCTTCACCCCAGTGACCATCAATCCGCGACAAATGCAAGCTAGGGTCAACGACTATACAAAAAATCGTGAGAGATTGAATTGTATCAAGATTGAGCTCACACATCGCAATTGCATACGCATTCATCTGGCTCATCTTGTGACTATACTTCTGTGCCCAGGTTAAGCCTATACATCAGGAAAACCTGTTTCTCTATATAGAGGATGGTCCTCTACATAGCCCC